>VDFB02000008.1:42102709-42142261 GCA_007258455.2 Sequoia sempervirens
TTGAGGCTTCTTCTCATTCTCTGCAAGTTTCTCAAGCTTCTAGGGTTTGAGGTGACTGTGATCATGGGCGGTGATTGAAATAGAGCCAAACCTTTCTCCAGTGACACTTCAAAGTACAATGCAAAATTTTGAGAACTTGGGAGGGATTACGCCATATATTAAGAGACTCCATGGGAATGATCTGAAGGCAACTGAGTCTTTTGTTCAAGGCTAGTAGAACATAGTTTTAAAGCTTGGTGGGACTGAATTTGACATTATTGAAGACCTAATTGTTAGAATTACGGGCCTTTCTACTGAGGGTAGGAAAGTTTATAGAGACAAGGAGTTGAATTCTACACTGGAGATTTTCTTCAAGGAAGATGAAAGGAAGAGATTGGAGAAGGCTGAATGTGGGGGTTACTATCGTAGCTCAATTAAGGAAATTTGGGGAGACGTTCCTGAAGAAATCATGAGGTACATAACACTTGATGGGAATTTCTCTGTTTTATCTAGTTATCATTTTATTCTTCCCAACTATTCCAGGCATAAGAAAAAGGTATCCTTTCCTTTTTATTTGTTGGATTCTATGGAATGTGGTATTAGAAATCATAGGTGGAATCCTAAAAACCTTGTTCTTCATGTGGGTCTTATCCTTCTTATTTCAAAGTATGCTAAATCCTACGTAATTCCCAATCAACCTAAGAAGGTTACTAAGGGTAGGAAGAAGAAGCTTGATTTGGAGTATGATACTAGGTCTAATGCTGATGAAGATTATGAACCTAACTCAGAAGCCTCGATGGAAGTGTACTCAAAGCCTCATGCTCCTTTAAAGAGTGGTAAGAAAGGAAAAGGACCCACTTCCCCTATCTCTACAGATTATGAAACTAGTAGTGAAGCAGTGGTTTTTGGTAAGTCCCTTGGAGGTAAAATTGGGAAGGGTGAGCCCTGTTCCCTAATGAAAAGGAAGAAAATTGTTGTTGGGGAGAAGATTGGTAAGCCCCCATTGTCTAGTTCTAAGAGGAAGTTAGGTTTGAAGGGTAGGAGCGCCCAAAAGAATGCTAAGTGGAAAAATGGCCTTGACCATGTGGAGTCTATGAGTATTGGGGCTGAGTCACCTCTAAATGATGTTGGTGGGAAAGACAATATGGTTGTGCAAGAACAAGGTTTGAAGGTGAATAATAAAGGGAGGAGTGTTGCTAAAGAAATTGAAAGCTCTCTTCACAGAATTAAGATGTCGGTTGTTGGCAAAAAAGGGAAGGAGGTTACTAATAGTGAAAATTTGAGAAAGGATTCCCAGGAGGATGGGTTGGATGTTACAGATTTCTTCAACTTCAACTGAGATGATTTACCAAACATGTTGGGGTCGGCAAAAGAGGGTTCTATTTCTTTGTCTAGACTGTTTAAGTGGGATTTCCATGAATTGAATCTCACTAATGTGAAGGTCTTTGGGGTGGTTAGTAAAGCTAGGGAGTCTTCTAATCCTTTGAAGCATTCTTTGTAGGTTCAAATCAATCAGTTGCTTGATTATTTGAAAATTGTTACTAATGAGATGTTAAAGCTAAAACATGTTTTTGAAATGAGGATTGTGCTTGTTAAAGAGGAATTTGAACGAGCTTATGTGAAATTGGATAAGGTTGTGGATGTTAGAAAGTCTTTCATGAGGAATGAAGCTAAGGGTCTAACCATCCTCGATGAGAAGGTGAGGCAATGGATGGAGGAAGCATCAAGTGGTAAGGATAATGCTAGTAATGTTGTTGGTTTGCCTAGTGTTTTGATTAAAGAGGTAAGTGATAAGGGTCCCTGTACTCAAACCCATAATAAAACTAAGTTGAATGCTGGTATTCCTACCAAGTAGATCACTGAGGTGATGGAAGTGCATCCAAAAATTATTGATAGTGATATGGAGGCAGCTGATATTTTAAAGAATTTGTAGTTGTTGTTTTTGCTCCTCTTTTTTGGCAGCTATTTTTCTTTCATTTTTCTACTTGTTGGTTGCTTGTTGATCTTTATGCTTCTCTTTTGATGTAGATCTCTTTTTGTAAAGGGTTTTGGGGGCCCTTCAAAACCTATTTTACCTCTAATAAAAAACAATGGCTAATGAAGTTGAAAGTTACTACAAAAGTAGGCCTTTACTGCTAAAGTTTCCCATATTGTAGAATTTGATTGTAGTTACTGATGAAGTCATGGGTAGGTAGTTGCTGAAAAAAAGTTGAAAAATTTTATAATAATGATGATAGAGGAAGTAATCATGTTGAAAACCACGGAGGCCCGCCTCGATAGTACCGGCTTCAATCGGATAGTCCGGGAATGGTGGCTGTGATTGTGGTTAGGGGAGGACGATTGTTGGTTAGGAAGCCGATGTTCGTTGTTTGTTGTTTGTGGTTAAGGAGATGAGGGTTGGCTCCTTTATCCAATCAGTCGTTGAGGGTTATATCTGTTCATAACGGAACGGTGCTAACCGATCGACTCATAATGAATGAATGATTTATGCAACCACAGCAACCCCGTCTATATCTTTAGGGCGGGTCATAATCTAGATATGGCATTTATGCCCGACTATAGTTCAGGTGCAGTGCTGGATGAACCGGTTGGGTTATGAACCTTTGGCGAATCGAACAGTGATGAACCACATGCATCTCTTGATTGAACCACCGGTGGACAAACCATTCGGTGAACGGATGCACGCCCCCCCATAGATATATAAGCTTAGAGGAAGAAAGGCCGGGTGAGTAGATAGTAAAACCGCCATAGGGCCCACCGTGGCCCCAACCCCAACTAATATAGGCGTAGGCGTAGGCTTCAATCAGTCCAGTCCACCCCAACTATGGAGGTGTGCTTTGCTTGCTCGGAGACGTGAGATGAGTAGCTCCCTCGACCCCTACCTATGGATGGGGACTAACGAATGCGGTTCTATCTATATCTATGGGGGTTGAGGGACTCCCCCGCCTCTATCGAAACTTGACTGCATGGTAGATTGAGTATAGATAGGGCCGTTGGTGCTCTCCCGTTGCCGTATAGATATACGGGGTGGCAGTCCCACTCCATATTGAATGAACCACCACATCGTGATCGTGCCTCTCACACCTAATAATGAAATTATGGGGCACTCCTCCGACGGCCTACTATCTATCCATAGCTGGAGCCTATATATGGGGGAGGAGCGCAGGCCCGTCCTCAAACTATTGGTCATTGGTCGAGCGGCGGCTATATCCAGTTCGGTTGGGTCGGGTTGGCCCTATATCTATAACTCGGGCTCCCACGGCTCACTACTATATAGATGTTGATGTTGCCTCGATATATAGGCTATGTAAGTCCATTGGTCTTGCTGACAAAGTACTATAGAAGGTATGAGTGGCTATAAAAGTTGAAATATTGTTGATGAATTGGTAAAGTGTTTATGAAGATCACATGTTTCTATTAAAGTGTACTTGAGGCGAAAAAGGTGATGTTTGCATGTAATTTGTAGTACTATTGTTGGCTTCATAAAAGGTATCAAATCATGTCCAAAGTATAAATGGCTTGTAGATTTAGATTCCACTCAGAAACAAGTCTATTTTTTTATAAAAAATTCCTCATTTCAAGTTCAAATGGAAAAGTCATGGCCATAAAAAATTATGTATGAAATGGGTGAGTTTGCTATAGGCACATTTTCATGATGATTACAACATTTTTGGTAAGATGTGAGGTATATTTTTGCAAAATATTTTTACCATGGGTTGTGCTAAAAATATAGCTACTAATTAGATCCTTTCAACATGATTTTGGATTATTTTAATGAACTTTTGGGTGCTATAATCAGTCGGCAATGCAATGTTTTTTTAATAGGATTACACCTACTTTTTATTTATTCATATTAGATGTGAATGGAAAGAAAATAGTTGTCAAGTTGTAATTAATTTTATAGATGGGAAAAAACATGCCAATTATTGGCAATTTTGAGGGTAGAACATCTTCATCTTCTAAGCAACATGTTTTTGTTTGAGTACAAGGGATGATTGGAGAATCCATGTTTTAGAGTATAGATAACTCAAAGAATAGAGTAATGAATAGATTGGATATCTTTTAATTTTTATGGTTGTTTGGGATGTCATTAATTTTCTTTTGATTTTTGCTAAATGTTATAATTTTGGAAAAAACTTTTATTTTTCTTGGAGACGTATTGAAAAAAAATTCAAGATGGTAGCTTGTTGATGAGGTAAGAAGTGTGATTTAGAGATTACAATACTCTAAAAGACCATGTTTATGTAATTTTAATCCTCTCATAAAATTTTGTAGGTGATACATGTTGTTCTATGAGGTGTTAGTACATATAAGTCATTTATATTGTTGGAGTGAAGGAACTATCAATTGTATCCATTCTTGGAATAACTAATAATAGCAAGAGTTAGTTTGTATGCAGATCATGTTACTTATGAATACACATATTTAGGAATTTAAGTCCTACAAGAATTGTAAAATACCATTGTAATTTGTGGATTAGTGGCATGAAGAGCCAAAAATCACTATTCCTAGACTTTTATTCCAAGTTGAGAATTTCTCTAGAGATATGTTAGTATTGCAATTGTGTTCATGATTATGTGTATTCCACATGTTGGGTATTATTCATGTGGTTTCTTTAGATTGAACATACATGTGTATGTGTTCATATAAGATATCTAATTGAGTGCTACATAATTTAATCCATATATTGATGGACTAGAGTTTGACATAGTTGACACATTTTATGGGTTACTTGATCCTTATAGTTGTGGATTTAAACTTGATGCATGGTCTTGAACCTCAATTTTTGGCCTTGATTTGGGTGCTTCTGGTTAAAGTGTAGCCTCATGCATTATCTTTAGAAACATCATCTATTCACTTAGCTTCACTCAATGTGTAAAACACGATACACATGCATTCATGCACAACACTATCCCCACACATCCAAAAATGATTATCATATCCCGCTAGGTATTACTTCCCATATATATCTTGTATCTCCATACATGATTTTATATGCCAACTTTTTAATCCAAACGATACATATGCAACACAAGGAGCATTCACATCCACATGTTTTGCTTCCATATGTTTGTTCCACCTAGTAGGGCCTTTATGCCATATGACATGATCACCCAATCAGCACCATAAACATTTGATATATAGTGGTGTCCACACCACATGTCATTGCAATACTAGTACCATATTAGTTTGATATTATATCATCACCCAATCCACATTGTTAATACACCATATATGGGTGACACTTGTAAACATATCTATGGAGCCTTGTTGATAATCTACTTATATAAATATTTTACATTCTTTAAAGTAGAAGAGCTATAAAAAATTATTGTCTTACCTCTCTTTATAATTATTTTGTTCAATATAAATAGAATTGGTATATCTACCATAAGCCTTCCACATATAAGTGTGTTTTTATTTGCATATTTTTTTCGTTAATATATTTTATAATATTTGTTTAATTACTAGCTAATTCATTCAATCATCCTCTTAGTTCTCCCTAGGAGTTAGATAGTTGGTATCAAAGTTAAATCTCTTCTCTTATATCAATAAAAACCCACACACAACAACTAAGGGAACTCAACACACCTGGTTCATATCATTAGAGTCTAGATGAACATCAAAGATAAATGGCTAAAAAGTGTGCTTCTAAAGTTTCAACTAGCATTCAATATACTATGAACATTAATTTGGAGACACAATACCGAGAATCTTCAAATAGTTATGGGACTTCACAAACTTCCTTAGAATAGCATGACAAAACCCTACATAGCTCATGCAATATCATAGCCCCTTTAAAGTTTAAATCAACTAGATATTCCTATGTTCAAAGGTATAATTCATGCCTTACTAATAGATATATGGATTCAATAAATTTAGGCTTACTTATCTAACAATAGCTTCACTAACACTAAGTTTTATTCATAATACCAAAAAAAATCAGTTTAATGTTAAAACAAACACTTGGCACACAATGCAATAAACTTGACTAGCTAATTCTTGACCTAGAATACTTTTTCAATGCTCTACAAGAGGAAATTCACAGCCTCAAGAATTTTGAGGATGAATACAAGAAGTTCCAACAACTTCAATAAAAGGGTCAATCTATGGAAGAATACACCAATGAGTACTATGAATTCTCCATGTGCTTTCATGATAAAAAAAAATTATCGAGGTTGAGTGCTCAAATACATAAAATAATTCACATTTTATCCATATTAAGTAGATTTATTAACCTTAGACACCTTGAGAAAATCATCTAACAATGCTCCAATATTGAAGCCAATGTGAATCTTAAGCAAAATAACTTCATATGCATTAATAAATTTGTTCAAGAAACTAGTTACAATCTATTTACAAAAAGACAAACACTCTTCCATGCAAAATTCATTATGATACTCCATTAATTTCACAAATACCTAAGACATATCCTTCAACTTCCCTAAGCCATAACAAGGGTAAGAAGTCACAACAATGTGATATATGGCATCATCATCATCACAAAAAATTGCATAATGTAATTGAATGTTGTGCACAATAGTCCCTATTCCCATAAGTAACATCATATTATAAATTCATCAATGATACTAATCAAGAGGTACAATGTCTCAAAACTAGTGGCATGACCACTAATGGTTCAAAGGAAAAGAAGCATCTCTTCCACACAAAGTGTTGGATAAACAAACATCATGTCTATCATCACTGATAGTGGAAATAAAAATAACACCATTATGCATGATGTGGCCTGACTTATAGGCCTATCTACCACCACACCTCCAAGCCCCTACTCTCTAGAATGATTTTACAATAGTAAGGACATTCAAATAACTAGATAATACACTTTCAAGTATACAATTAATTTTTTTAAAATTAAGATCTTAGATTACTTAGTATCACAAATAAAATATAAGATAAATGAAATGGAAAATACAAGATGCGCATATTCAACACATCACACAACATAAGCATGGGGAAAACCATTTTAAGTAAAACTAAATCCTATAAAGCATCATTCTATTATAAAGCACTTACAAAATTATATATATAATTATAGACAAAATTTGGGTATATCACTTCTCATTTTTGCATGGAAATAATACCTCTTGTGCATAGTGATAGAATTCACTATAAACTCCAAATTCACTTCACCTCTCAATGAGAGAAAATCTCCTTAAGTATAGGATAAAGAGTGAAAAGGACTTAAAGAGGCATTAGTCACACCTATTCAAAAATTCCATCTATAAATAATTAATAATATAATAGTTTATTAGATTATTAATTGTTCAAATGGTATATGTTAAAGTGTATAATATGAATAAGATTTTATAACCTTATATTAGAATAATATATAAATATTATAAGAGTATGAACCCTAATAAAATTATATTCTAACATTTCCTCTTAAAAAAAATAAAAAATTTAATGGGTTCCTAAAACTCAATTACAACAAAGAATCACTAGAACAATAGCTAACCAACAAAAAAATAATAACAAGAAACAAAATGTTGCAAGTATGAAGGTGTTGTCATTGATGTCAACCAGTTTTGTTATCATTGATGTCAAGGTAGTTTGTTATTGGTTTTAGATGTTGAGGATATTGAGAAAATTGTAATAAAGAAGGTTTGCAGGTTGTACATGTATAGTTGAGATGTTGAAGAAGTTCTATGAGTACATGGAGTTATCCTTATGTTTCTATGTTTGAAGGTGTGTTAGAGTGAAGTAATGTGCTATAATGATGTCTTTGGTACTTGGTTTCCAAGTGTTTTTAAGAAAATTTGATAAATTGAGAAAATAGTATCATGTAGGTATTCAGTGTATGCTTCAAGATGTGCTTCGCATTTCTTCTGGGTTGATGCTATGATTGTACGAATATGAGGTATTGTTCATGGATGTTGGTAGTTGCTATATCCAAAACTTGGGCTTCTAGATCATTGTACAGTGCGAGATATTTTCACCAGTATATGAACTGTACATTTCAGTGTGTTTGGTTGTTGTCTGGGAGAAATGTATTTTCTCTGCATTTCTTTGCATTTTGGTTTCAAGACACAATTCTAAGAAAAGTTGATAAGGTTGCTCTCTTGCTTGGTTCAAGAGGATTTGAGATTTGGTTTTTTGTTGCTGATTTTTTGAATTACAGTGTATTCTAGTGGTTAACAAGGTTATTCAAATGTATAAAATATTCATAATTTTCAAGTGAAGTTTTTTGCGAAGCTTCTAGATGAATTTTCAAGTGTTTATTACTTACCCCATATTGTCTTCAATTTAAGTTTGTTGTTTACAAAGAATGGATCAAGTTAAGGATGTGTGTGCTTAATTATTTTATGTGTTGGTCGACCTTGTGTTAAACACTATTTGTGAAATTCATGGAAGTGTTTTGAGGTGTGTTGGGACTTATTTAGGTCCTCATTAAGTATATGTATAGGTAACCCTCATTCTCTTCCACTATGGGAATGCTTTGGCATCGATCTAATTTGAATTTATAAATACAAATTGTGTATGGCCGACCTTAGAATGGTTTCAAGGTTGAAGATGGTTTAAGTACAAGTTGAGATGTTTGTGAATGATAAGAGAGATGTGAGATATGTGTGTGTGATGTGAATTCAAGCAGATCAGTGTGAATTTTAAAGTGTTGAGTTCCTGAAGGCAATGAGCTGAAGGTGTACTCTATCTTTCAAGTATGTTTGCAAGTGTGTGAGAAAATTGTGGTGGAATATTTGTTACATTGAGATAGTTTTCTCCTTTTAACAATTCTCTTCTATCTTCTTTATAATTCTATGGCAGTGAGCCCTCATTAAATAGTGTTTCTTGTCTTGGCAGTGAGCCTTTGTATTTGGTTTTAGAATTCTTTATATTATGAGCTAATCCTCACCGTGGTTTTTCCCTCATTGGGTTTTCCATGTAAATTTGGTGTTATTGTGTGTATGGTTTTACTACTTTTAGTTTTTGTTTCTACACTTATTAATTTAACATATTAGCAAAGTAAAGGTTTTGTGAATGCATGTAAATCTAACTTTTTTTTAGGGTTTTTGAAGTTTAAAATTGCTACAACTGATTCACCCCCCCTCTCAGTTGTCTTGTTCAATAATTGTTATCAGAGCAAGGTTCCTTGGAGAAGAGATTAATTGCTTAAGGAATGTATGAGATGATGAACAAGATCATTATTTAGTGTCCTAGGTTTGATGACACTGACTATGTATTCTGGAAAATAAATATGGAAGGATATCTATCATACTATGGATATGAGATTGTAAATTCTATTCATAACTAGTATGTTGCTCCTGCAAATGTTTCAAGTACTGCTAATGAGATCAAAGTACATGAAATAACCAATAAGGAAAGGTTTATTATTGTAAATAGACTTTCATATTTTGAATTAGTTAAAGTTATGAATCTAAATACTACTAAAGAGGTCTGGGATAAGTTGGAAAAGATGTATGAAGGAGATGAAAAGGTTAACCAAGAAAAGTTTCAAAACTTGGAGGCACAATTTGAGATCCTGTGAATGGGTAAAGATGAGAACATAAAATCCTAAATGCAGAGAGTAGATGAGCTAGTAGGTGGAATGAGAGGATTTAGTGCACAAATAGATGAATCCAAGATAATGAATAAGGTACTCAAAACTCTCCCTAATATATATAGTGAAAAGGTATCCACTATAGAGGAAATTGTGGATTATAATACTTATACTAAAGATTAGTTGATTGGTACACTAACCTCATTTGAAATGAGAAAGCTTAGATTGAAAAATGGAACAAAGACAGAAATTGCATTCAAGGTTGTAAAAGTGGAAGATCTGGATGAAGACAATCTTGATGAGGTGGAAGCAAATTTTGTAAGAAGAATGAAAAAGGGCTCTGGTAAGTATCAAGGTAAATTACCATTCAAATTTTTTAGCTATGGAGGAATAGGTCATTATGCTTCAAGGTGTTCTAAAAGAGCTGAAATAAACATAGAGAAGGTAAAGAAAATAAAGGAAAGATGATCAAAAGAGCATATTATGTTAATGAAGATGTTATTTCTAATTATGAGTCTAATTATGGAGATTTTGATGATAATGAATTTTTGTTCCTGGCTTTAAAAGATGAATCTACTCCTGAAAGATGTGTGAATGGAAATGCTCTAGAGAAAGTTGAGAGTACTGTGGTCTCTGCTCTTCATGCTAAAGAGGAAAATAACTACTAGGAAGTTGATAGTGGCTGCTCAAATCACATGACCAGTGACAAAAGTAAGTTTGTTAAACTTGAGAAATATGATGGAGGCTTAGTTAAGTTTGGAGATGATTCTGGTGCTAAGATCTATGGTATAGGTTCAATTAGTTTTGATGGAAAGCATAATATTGATGGTGTCTACTATGTTAAGGGTTTGAGACATAATATCTTGGGTGTTGGAAAAATGTGTAAAAAGGGATATAATCTTGTGTTTAAGGATGAAAAATGTGAAATCAAGAAAGGATCTAGAACTATGATTGTCGTTGGAAAGAAGATTGAAGAAAACATTTATCAACTTAAAGGTGTTGATGGGCATTGCTTTATGCCTCAAATTAATGATAGTTGGTTATGGCACCAGAGGATGCATCATATGAATTTTGACAACATGGCGAGAATTAGTGCAGTACAAGCTATGAGAGATTTACCAAGAATTAAAAAGCATGTTAATGCAATCTGCAAGGACTATTAGTTTGGAAAGAAAGCTAGAAACAAATTTAGGTCAAAGGAACAATCTACTACCAGACTACTGCAATTGATTCATATAGATATTTTTGGTCCTACAAGGGTAAGAAGTATACAAGGTGACAAGTATTTTATGCTTTTGATTGGTGATTACTCTAGAATGACATGGGTTACTTTTCTTAGAGAGAAATCTGATGCATTAGACAAATTCAACACATTTAAGGAAATGGTTGAGAATGAGAAGACTTGTTTTCCCCTAGAACTCCTCAGCATAATGGAGTTGCTAAAAGAAAGAACAAGACAATTAAATAAGCTACTAGAATAATAATATCTGAGGAAGTTCTACTGAAAGTTTATTTCCTAGAAGAAACTCGCACTAATATTTTCATGGGGAATCCTTGTTTGCTTGAAAATCTAACTGTGTTTATTCTTTTGTTTTGCAGGTATTGGGTTGGGGTTCACAAAAGGTATTTGGAAGCAAATGTTATATCATAAGAGATGAAGAAAATATAGGAAAATTTGATGCTAGATGTGATGAGGGTATTTTCCTTGGATACTCTACTAGAAGCAAAGCTTACAGATATTACAATAAAAGGCTAAGAAAGGTTGTAGAAAGCACAAATGTCAAGGTTAATGAAGCATTGAAGAATTCAATTGAATTTATTGGGTATTTTTTAGATGAACCTAACTATAGAGAAGTAGAAGAAATAGTTGGAGAACAAGAAGTTCAGAATGAAGAAGAAGAAGCTTTGGAAAGGGTTCCTAAAACCCCTAAGTATGTGAAAAAGAATCATTCAGAAGATCAAATCATTGGAGACAAGAGGAAAGGTGTATTGACAAGAAGCAAAGCTACTGAAGTTGAGGTAAAATTTTGCCTACTTTCTGAAGTTGAGCCTAAGATAGTGAGTGAGGCATATAAAGATGAACATTAGATGAAAGTAATGGAAAAGGAACTTGTGCAAATTGAGAAGAATCAAACATGGGAATTGGTCACTAGACCATCAAACAAGAACATAATTGGAAGTGGGTTTTAGAAAGAAACTGAATGAGAATGGAGAAGTTGTAAGAAACAAGGAAATGCTTGTGTGTAAGGGCTACTCACAAGTGGAAGGTATAGATTTCTAGGATACATTTGATCCAATGGAAAGAATGGAAGCTATCAGAATGTTTTAGGAATTTTCTTCTCATAAGGACTTTGAAGTTTACCAGATGGATGTGAAGTCTACATTTCTGAATGGTGAGTTGGAAGAAGTTTACTTGAAACAACCAGAGGGATTCTAATTGCTAGATCAACCAGATATGGTCTATAGATTGAAAAAGGCCTTATATGGTTTGAAGCAATCTCCTAGAACTTGGTATGCAAGATTGGACAAATATTTGATTTAGCAAGGTTTCAACAAAGGTATTGCAGATAGCAATTTATATTTCAAAAATGAAGATGAAAAGATCTTGATAGTAGTTGTGTATGTGGATGACATTATTTTTGGAGGTAAATAAACTATGTGTAAGATGTTTGCTAAAGAAATGCAAAAGAGTTTGAGATGTCTATGTTTAGTGAGATGAATTTCTTCTTTGGATGGAAAATCAATCAAACAAACAAAGGGATTTTTATTTCACAATCAAAGTATGCAAAATAAATGTTGAAGAAAATTGGTATGGATAGTTCCAAACCGGTATGCACACCTATGGTAATTGGCTAAAAATTGAGTAAGGATGATTATTCTCCTAAGGTTGATCAGAGCAAATATAGATCAATGATTGGAGGATTGATGTATTTAACTACTACCAAACCAAATATCATGCATGTAGTTTGACTTGTGGCTAAATTTCAAGAGGATCCTAAAGAAACACATGTTGCAGTTGTCAAAAGGATATTCAAATATCTAAACGACATCTAGGTTGTGGCTTATAGTATCCTAGGGTTACTAATTTTACACTAAGTGCTTATATAGATACAGACTGGGCAGGTTGTGCTAATGATAGAAAAAGTAAAGGTGGTGGTGCATTATTTCTTGGATGTAGATTAGTATCATGGTTAAGCAAAAAGTAAGATTCAATTTCATTATCCACTATAGAGGCTGAGTATATTGATGTTGCATCTTGTTGTACACATTTTTTGTCGATGAGACAAACATTGAAGGATATCAGAGTAATGTATGATGATCCCATCTCTATTTTATGTGATAATGCAAGTGCAATTAACATTTAAAAGAATCCAGTGATGCACTCAAGGACAAAGCATATATCTATTAGGTATCACTTCTTGAGAGATAAGGTTATGGCGAATGAATTAAAGCTTGAGTATATACCTACAAAGGATCAGATTGGTGACATATTATTAAGGCTCTTCCTAAAGATACTTTTGAGTATCTCTAGGATAAGTTAGCGGTTATGTCCCCTCCTTTCTTGAAATAGATACATATGGAGATGCAACATTCAAGTGGATATATGGATCTATCTTCCTTCAAGATTGATGTTTGGTGGCTACTTCTCAGGGGGAGCAGGTAGTGTCGTGTGTTGTCATTGTATAGTTAATTGGGTGTACTCCTAAGGGGGATTATTCAGTACTAGTATGGATCTTGGTTCAATGTCAAAGGAGAGAAAAATGTAAAATATCTTTTACCTTTTCCATTGATGTCAAAGTGGGAGAAATAATCATGTGAAATTTTTTATCTACATAGGGCAAGAGAAAGTAAAATAAATCATGAGAAAGTGTGTTTAGAGTTGTGTTGTCTTTGATGGTTTTTCACATCATGTGTTTCCATAAATGAAAAAGGGGGAGATTGTTGTAAGTATAAATTTTTTGTCACTGATTTCAACTGGTTATTGTTGTCATTGATTCCAAGGTAGCTAGTTACTGGCTGTATATGTTGAGGATATTAAGAAAATTGTAATAAAGAAAGTTTGTAGGTTGTGCATGTATAGTTGAGATGTTGAAGAAGTGCTATGAGTACATGGAATTATCATTATGTTGCTATGTCTAAAGGTGTGTTGGAGTGAAGTAATGTGCTGCAATGATGTCTCTAGTACTTGGTTTCTAAGTGCTTTTGAGAAAAATTGATAAATAGAGAAAATAGTGTCATGCAGGTATTTGTATATGCTCTGGGATGTGCTCCATGTTTCTTTTGGGTTGATGCTATGCTTGTATGAATTTGAGGTATTTTTCATGGATTTTGGTAATTGCTATATCTATAATTTGGGCTTTTGGATCATTGTACAATGTGAGATATTTTCACTGGTATGTGAATTGTACATTTTAGTGTGTCTAGCTATTGTCTAGGAGAAATGTATTTCCTCCGCATTTCTCTACATTTTGGTTTCAAGACTTGCAATTCTGAGAAAAAGTTGATAAGGTAGCTCTCTTTCTTGATTCAAGAGGATTTGAGATTTGGTATTGTTTTTGATGATTTCTAAGTTACAATGTATTCTAGTGGTTAATAGGGTTATTCAAATGTAAAAAATATTCATACTTTTTAGGTGAATTTTGTTGTGAAGCTTCTGGATGAATTTTCAAGTTTTTATTACTTACTCCAAATCGTGTTCAAGTAAATTTTTTTGTTCGAAAAGATTGGATTGAGTTAAGGATTTGTGTGCTTAATTGTTTTAAGTGTTTTGCACAGGTGTTGAACGACCTTATGTTAAACACTACGTGTGAAATTCATGGAAGCATGTTGAGGCATGTTGGGACACATTTAGGTTCTCAATAATTATATGTATAGGTCACACTCATTCTCTTCCACCATGGGAATGCTTTGGCATCGACCTAATTTGAATTTGTAAATACAAATTGTGTATGGCCAACCTTGGAAGGGTTTCAGGGTTGAATGTAATGCCTCGCCATGGAACCCTAGAGGACAACATGCAACATGACTTAATAAGGGAACATTTTTTAAAAATGGAATACACAATAGATTGTACAACATAAGATAACATGAAATCTAAACCTAATTCCTCTGAGGTTCCATGAATACGCTACTAACTTATCTAACAACCAAGCTAACAAGAATTATTTCATTAACTAAAATAATAAAATGAGTTAACTATCAAACAAAGTATATTTATACCACCATAATAAATGATTCAACAATATACATTTCCATAACATGTCGTAGTCTAAACAACTTTAAAGATCATTTATAAATATCCAACATATGCATGATACATTATTAACATTTTCCATTACAAGAGAGTACATCATAATTCATTACATCATTACATTGTTTACAATAATGCTTCCCCAAATACATGTGGGGAGAATACATCTGAATTACAATATATGATACAATTGATTTACATTCCAATACAAGTACATAAAAGATAGTCCACTTGAACTGGAACAGGTACAAAAGTCCCAAACACCATGAGCAGTCGCCACACACACGAACAAGCAGCAAGAAAACCCAATGGAGGAAAAAAGAACCAACCTCCCGACCATGTGGTACCCTAAGGTCCACTTCCCATGCTAGGAGATAACACAAGGTCCCACAACCTACAAGCAGTCAAACAAGAATTCAACATGCTAACATAGACAAGAGCTATACAACACTAACAACACTTCTAGAGGCAAACATGCAATAGAAAGAGAACAACAACTAGGGAATGCTAGACTACAATAGGGAAGAGTGTCATTGCATGATACTAACATGGGTTGTCCTGGTAGTCTCTCACTAGACCCTGACCCCCATCTATGGTTGTCCTAGTAAACCTTTCGCTAGGTCCCGACCCCATAGGGTGACACATGCGGAACCAATATTCCTTTCACGAGGACAAGGAAGTTGATCTTGCCAACTAGGCCTTCTCAACCCATCCTTAGCCTAAACAAGAACTATAGGCATGGGTGAGGCATCCATTATCTTGATTAATGTGAGAACTACCCATACCCCCTAATTCATTATTAGGTTATCACTAGATTAAGAAAATCTCCAATGGGTTGTCTTGGACACCATTTTGGGTTTCGGCCCCCATTGAGAGTCACTCTCCCTACTTGCAACTAGTAAACGCTACACAATCAAGCAAGGAATATACCATCTTGCACACTAAACATAAACATATGACTCCAAACACCGTGCAAGGCACAAACCATCTTGCACACATAACATAATCTTAAGAATCAATATACAGTGCAAGGCATGAACCTTCTTGCACACACAAAACATTGCCAAACTTCATCCAAAGTGAAACCATCAAAATAACCATATATACAAGATTAATCCCTCCCAAACCTTTGAAATCCAACTTTACCACTTGTACAATGATTCCCACTTAAAACAATCTCCAAAATCACTCCATTAACAAACATAAACACAATATTCATTACAAGCAACCAATCCCATAATAACCACAAAATACATTGTTTCCACAATCTCAATTGTTCTCAAATAACTAATGACATGATAAATTTATAATTAAACTATAAAAAAATTATAAAAGAAATCAAAACCCTCATTTATCTTAATAAGAGTAAATCAACTTTTTTGCTTATTCTTTTTTATAAATATGATACTGGTGCAGGGGCACCTAGCCAACAACATGTAAATAGGGTCTAGTATTGGATTTTGTGTTTGTAGTCATGTATTTGGATGTAATAAGGTCTAGTGAGACCATTTTTAACATTTTTAGTTGATTAAAGTCTTATAGGGTTAGTTAGAGTAAAAGTTGTCAATTCTTGCAAATGTTATGTTGCAAAAATGGGAAGTTCAATGGTCAAGAAGTTTAAAAGGTTGTTAGAGTCGATTGTGTTGGTTGGTTTTTGATGTGTTAGGCCTAAATACACTATGTAAGGGTCGAAGAAAGGTTCTGGAAGTGGATTTGAAGATTGAAATTCAATAAAAGCTTGGTTTCTTGCCTTGAAAAGGCCCAAATTTGCTACTACAGGCTCTTGTATGGCCCGGTACGGCCTGAAAGTGAACTTTTATGAAATTGAGTTGATGGATAATTGAATTAAATTCATTTTTGTCTTTGTATCATAAGTTTTCATTGAGTTTAAAGGATTTTATTGCATTTTTTCTTCGAGCGGCCTTGAAACCCTGATTTTGAGGGTTTGAGAGTATAAATATGGAATAAAAGACCATTCCACCAATGGGAATCTCTACAAATCAATGGAATGGTGTTATTCATGCATATATGTGCTAAACCTACATGATCTGTTGTGTATATACCCTGCAATCATGATAGTCCTTGTGAGGCTACACTTTACACTTGTAGGTGGCCCTCCATGTTGATGATTGGCCATTCATATCCCTCTCAACATCAAGAGGGAAGTATGCTGGGCTCAACCCTTGTGGGATCCCATTTTCCTCCACATGTTGTGATGTCAAACAAGATGAATGATGTAATGATAGATGAACCTGTACCTACACAGTGAACAAACAAGTTATATAAAATAATGAAGCTAAAAAATTCCAATAATGATTTGAATTTTTTGCTCCTAAATGTTTGTGAAATCTACATATTTGATCAAATTTTTCATAGGATTAGATTATATATCTGTTGGTGTATGCATATGAAGAGAAATTTGATTTTGAGCTCTAACACAATCTATTTATGTAGGTTTCTCTAGAGCAACCAACGAAGGAGTTGGAGTTGGAATTGGAGCTAAAGAAACAATTGACAACCTTGTGATTCATCATTCAGGCAATGATGAATCAAATTTTCTTTCATGTTCTTTACCTCTTTAGTTGTATAGTTTACTCCTTGTGTTACATTTCATCATGTATGATCAGTTATTCCCACGGTTTTTGTGGGACATCAGATTTTGTATAATGAATAAAACAATAATTTTTTTATGCAAATTGTGTATCTTTTTGTTGTAAAACATTTGCATAATACTTCATTTGAAAAAATATTTTGTGCAATGAAAAAAAATTAGCAAAAATTTATATGCACCTTTCTTCATTAGCTACAAACTACGTTCCAGCTCTACCTGATTGAGTTGTAAGCAAAAAATAGGTAACATTTTGGCAACCTCTACTAAATACTCAGCTGCTAAGAATCTAGACCAATTGCATATACTTATCCATTGGTCATAGGAGTCAATTCTTGTCCTTTATAACTCAGAAAACTATTTGTACCTTAGCTCTCAGAAACTATACAATAACAAAACTAAAATTGAAAATAACTACCATGGCTCTATTAGGACAAAACCAACAAATAGTGCATCTGCAATTATTGGAAAAAAAATTAAAATGAAAAGAATGTGCCTGAGCACTTATTAATTGAAAACCTCTACTTAACTATGTATAATAGCAACTTATAATAGCAACTTTTGATCTTCAATAAAACTATTTGATGTGAATCTCATTCACTGGGATAGGTAACACCTCTCCATTAAGCTGTGAAAGTTGAAAAGCATTATGCTATTTGCATTCAGTGATCACATAAGGGCCATCCCACATGGCATGAAAAATGGTATGTTTACACGGTTTAATTTTGAGTTCATCCCACTTGAAAAGTAGATCACCCTCCTTGAACACTCTTATAACTACTTTTCTGTCAAAGGTCCTTTTCATTTGAGCTTGGTGAATCTCAAGCTTTCTTAATGCTTCCTTTCTTGTTTCCTCTGATTCTATCAGTTGTGCAAGCCTAATTTCCATAGGCTGCTCCTCTAACAATTCAAGCTTCTTAATGAAATTCAAAGTAGGTAGTTCAATTGAAATTGGAAATTTAGCCTCTTTACCATAAGTAAGAATATAAGGTGAATTACCTATAGATCTTTTAGGATTTATTCTATCAACTCAAAGGGATAGCTTCAATTTATCATGCTAGGTCCTTTGATTATCCTCAATTATCTTTTTGATAATCTTGATCAAATTCTTATTGGTGGATTCAGTCTGTCCATTACCCTGAGGGTAATAATTGGACGAGGTATTTAGAAATATATTGCTCTTAATAGACCAATTAGAAATTATTAAGCCGACAAGGGATAATGCATTAGTAGGAATGATTGAATTAGGAGTTCCAAACCTTGCTACTAGATCTTGATAGAAATTTAAAACTGCAGTCTCATTAGCCTCCTTCAATGTGACAACCTTTGACCATTTGGTAAAATAATCTGTTGCTATTAATATCCATTTATGAACTACACTTGAAGGAGGGTTGATGGAACCAATAAATTCAAGACCCCATTTTGTAAAAGGTTGTTCTACTTGAATCAGGTGTAATGGAAAGGTTGCAAGCCTTTGCTTTCTTGCAAATAATGAACATTTACTGCATTTTCTGACCCAAACATGTGCATCCTTAAATAAATTAGGCCTATAATACCCAACTCTCATAATCTTAAGAGTTATAATTCTTGGTGCAAAATGGCCTCTAGAACGCCCATCATGAAATTCTTCCAGAAGTTTGTCAATCTGTTTTGGTTCAATACATCTAAGTAAAAGTCCATGAAAATCCCTTTTATATAAAATTCCATCAATTATAGAATAAGGGATGGCTTGAAGCCTATAATACCTTCTCTTTGACCTATCCAAACCTTCAGGACAATCACTAGTATGTAAATAATGAATCATTTGCTAGATCCAATTTGTAGAAGAAACTGGAACAACAAATTGTTCCTCATTATTGAGCACTATTGCAACTTGCTCATCAATTTCCTTGTTGTTTTCTTCATTTCCAGCAAGATGTTCACATAGATATTTTCCTCTAACTAGCTTAATAACCTTGATATCAAAATCATACTCCATTACCTTAGTTATCCAACTTGCTTTTTTATCATTGATATCCTTGTTGAGCAAGAAATATTTAACTGTAGGATGGGCAACCAACAAATGGATCTTGTTGTTAGAAAGCATATGTCTAAATTTCTTCAAGCTTCTAACTACTGATAGCACATGATTTAAAAAAAAAGAGTATCTTACCTCATAATCTTACAAAACTTGGCTGAAAAATGCCACAAGCTGCTCTAATCCTTCTTCATTCTTCTTACAAAGCATGGCTGAAATAGTATCAACACTCCCAAATGCATATATAATAAAATATTTATCAAAATTTTGGTTTATGAGTGTTGGAGTTGCTGCAAGGGCCTCCTTTATCTCTTCAAAACTCCTCTTACCTTCCTTATTCCAACTAAAAGGAATATTCTTTTTAAGCATGGCTATAAGGGGCTACAATAATACTGCAATGTTAGGTATGAACCTCCTCACAAAATTGATCCTACCTAGAAAGCTTTGTAAGCCTTTCTTATGAGTTGGTAGGCGTAATGCTAGAATAGTAGTGATCCTTTTTGGATCAATTGTAATATTGTGCTTGGAAACAATATGTCCAAGAAGCTTCCCCTCATGGACTGAAAAATGTTCTTCTTTGGGTTAAGTGAAACTCCATATTCCCTGCATCTCTCAAAGACTTGCCTTAAGTGATCAAAATTTTCATTGGTATTCTTTGAAGAAATAATAACATCACCTAAATAAACGAGTACAAAATTGTCAATGAGGCCTTGGAAATCCATATCCATTGCTCTTTGAAAGATTTCCCTTGCAGTGGACAAACCAAAGGGCATCTTCCTATAAGCCATGGTACCCCATTCTGTAGTAAAGGAAGTTTTGAACTGATCTTCCTCCTTTTCTAAAATCTGATTATATCCTGAATATCCATATAACAATGAAAACCTGTCAAAACTTGAGAAAACTTGTAAAATTTGTTCCATTAAGGGCAATGGATAATGGTCTTTAAGAGAGGCTCTATTTAAATCACGAAAATCAACACACGACTTAATCTCACCATTATTTTTTCTAATAGGTACCTGTGTGAACCCCAATCCTAATACCTGCAAAACAATGAGAATAAACACATTAGATTAGAAATTTGCAAGTAAGAAGAAGGATTCCCCATGAAATCCATTTACCAAGTTCAAATTAGGAAAAAAGCAATGAAGAACATAATGAAAGAAACAATAAAGCAAGCTAAATCCTAATTAATAAGCAAACTCATGTTCCCATGGGGGAATTGGTGCCAATTTGATGTGAAAATTGGCCCTTTCCCAATTCCTATGATGCAAGCTTGATGTGTTGATGATAATTGATCCACTTTGATGAAGGATGATGAATGCTCCAAGCTAAAAACCTGCATAACCTAACTAAGATTCAAGAATGATGGATGGAATTTGATAGATATTTGAGCATGGTAACTTTGCATAATTTGTGGATGATCAAATAAGGAATGAAGCCTCTTATTTATAGAATTCCAAGATGGATGAATGTCCAAAATAGAGCAATGTGGGACTAAGAATTAGCCAATAGCAAAGTGCCACTTGTCCACTTGTGAATGGAGGAAGCTTGAACACATTTTGATCAATGTGCAAGTTTGAAATTTGAATTTGATGAAATGACATGTTTAGGGGGGATGAAAGATGAGTTAAATGCCAAGTGTGAGACATGTAAGAGACAATGTAAGAGCTTTAAATGCTTTGTTGGATGGACAAGTCATTTTGGGGGGAGATTTCAAATTTGAGGAATATTTCATCTTTGATGTCGTTTTTGAATGAAAATAGATGATTTATAAAACAATTAAATTGATTTTCATGTGCAAGTTACAAAATCTAGAGGATTTGATGGATTAAGACTAAGATTAATCGAGATTTGATTAATTTAAAGGAGATTAGGATTTGACCATTTTGACTTAGATTTTAGGATTTAAATAACTCAAAATGAGAAAAGAATGATTTAGACTTAGTTAAATAAATATTTTTATTTTATTTAACCAAAGGGGTGATGTTAGATTAAATTAGATAAATATTTGATTTATTTATTTTAATTAGATGAACTTTAGAGATTTAATCAAATAATGATTATTTAATTAAATAGATATAATGAAATGACCTAGCTAATTACACGAGATAATGATTTAATTAAATCGAGGGATTTATTTAATTAAAAGGGGAATTATGATGACTTTAATCAAATAAGGCTATTTGATTACATGGTTAGATAGAGGGATAATTCAGGATGAAGCGATGTTAGTAGATCAAGATCGAGTGTGCGATATGAATCTGTATATTTTCTATGTCTGCAGTACCAAGTTAGAAACCCAAGATGTATGCTTAATTGGAAAGATGATGTTACCTTCAATTAGCTTGCTTAACTCTATTTTCATGAGATGCTCCAGCTTGGGGTTTAGAGGCCTTTGTTTCTGCCTCACTGGTTTTGCTTTGGGCTCCAACTCAATGGTGTGTTGAGCTAACTCAAGGTTAAAACCCTTTAAATATCCATACTCCCAAGCAAAAATATCATTAAATTCTTGGTAAAGAAAATAAAATCTCGTTGTTCCTCTTTGGTACATACCTTACCAAGCTTGAGGAGCTTGTCTCCAAATATCTCAATGGGTTCATAGTGTTCCTGCTTTACTGTCATACTATTTTTATCCCTTCTAACTTGATCATCAGAATTAAAAAAATGATTCTAATGTTACCAAAACTTTGGGTAGGTTATTTGACTTCAACTGTAAGATCTGGTTATCATATCGTTGCTGCCATTTTTGCTAGTTTCCAACTACAAACTCAGCCTCTTCCATCAGAAAATTAATAATTTGTTCATCGCTTTCAAAAACCTGCCAACTAACATTTTTATTTGGTATAGATGGTCTCACTATCACCTTTACATGGTCAAACTGTGAGCCAATGACAGCTAGCTTATCAACTTCTTTATTCTGGTTTATAGGAATGGAGAGCAAGTTGAAAGAATCAAAATCTTTAATTAAATCCCAAATCCTATGCTTATACAACTTGAGAAAATCATTTTTTGTAACATTAAGATTTCTTACTTGATTTGCTATCAATTCAGAATCATTAAAAACTTGTAAACATTTTATACCTCTCTTTTTGGCCCATTCTAGGCCATGAATAAGTGCATCATATTCTACTACATTATTTGAATAATTGAAAGAAAATATTAAGGCTAAATAATACCTTTCTCCATCAGGATAAATCAACATAGCTCCTCCACTAGCACCTACTTTGCTTCTTGAGCCATCAAAATACAACTTCCAAATCTGATTACCTTGTTGTTCTAATTTTTTTCATCCTTAACTAGATTTGGAACAACTGCATCATGCTCCTGAATCATGTAAATGCCTAAACCTACCTCATCCATGTGACTGAAAGGGTCAACTTCATGATTCTCGGTTGCCCACTCATCTAGATTAATATTATATATGCTTTCAATAGGTGTGTTGGGTTCTAGGGTCATGGATTTATCCTCTTGCTCATGGATGGCTAGGTTTGCATTTATGGCATTAGGAACATATGCTCTATGTCTTCTTTAGCTTGGGGATATGATTTAATGGTTAGTCTAGTACAATATCTAGTTTTGAAAAACACATGTGACTAATCTAATGATAAATACCCACCCAATTTTATAGTAAAGTCCCTAGAAATAAAAATGGCAAAGAAAGGTGGCAAATCTATAACATAGATATTCTGTGGGATTGAAAAATTTGGACAAGCATCTAAGGTAAGGGGAATATTTTTAATCACTCCAATAGATTTAATGGTTGTACCATCTAATTGAACTACTCCCTTTGATAGAGGCTCATATGTCAATCCTAGCATATCCACTAATTGCTTTGGCATAACAAAACTGCTTGCACCTGAGTCACTCATGCAATTGTACACTAAGTTTTCACCAATAATCAGACTATTGTAAAATGGAGGTGGTTTAACTTCTTGAGTTGACTGCTCACTCTTGGTTTTAGAGTTGTTTGCAAGCACAACTTTAGGCTGCTCTTTAGTAGGTACATCTGAAATTGAAATCTTATCCAAAGCCTCTTGCAATAAATATTTTTGCCCAGGAATATGCAATTCATCCAACATAAACAAGCTAACAGTGGCCTTTTTCATATGATCAACAATATTAAATGTAGGAGTACTAACCTTTTGTTGTCCTAGTTAGAAACAACATCATTTTGTGTTGGTAAAGGCTATGATTGAACCTTGGGTTGTTCTTTACCAGTCATAGCTTGACCCCTTGGAAAAATATGAACATTTTGTGAAGTTGTAGGCCCATCTTGACCTTGTTGAGCTGTAGAAGTTTAAATTTTGTCTTTACCACCTTGTTGTTGATCCTTTTCTACTTGTTTCCCCTTAGAAACAACTTGTTGTCCCAAATCAACAACCCATTTCTTTGACCTTGTATTAGCTGCAATGGAGGTATATGACTATTTTTTCCCTTGTAAATGATTTACTCCATAGAATTCGTTGCCCTGCCAATTCATTAAGGGAACATCAAGAGTACCTTGCTCATTTTGTGAACCTTGTTGTTCATGATTTTCCTTTGTCATATTTTTAGAAGTACCATAGTTTATTTGTACCATAAGAGCCTGATTGACCACTACATTCATGCATATAGCTTGGTTATGAGGCTGATTACATGGATAGCACCACACATAGTCTTGTGACATAATGTTTTGCACAGGTACAAGCTCTTTTGAAGAGCTGGTAGCATTGGGATTATATTTATAAAAAGGCCTAGGATTGTAATTTCTTCTTTTCCCTTGGAAATCAACCTGATAAGGTGGCCTATTTTCTTGGTATGGGGCTTGGTAAGGTTTGGACTCTTGACCAGCCTACTTCTTGATATTCACTAAATCATTACTAAATGTCTTCAATATATTTTTTTATCTCTTGCAACTCTTGAGATTGGGATGGAACAACACTATTTTGAGTAGATACTTGGTAGCCTAAGGCTAGAACAATAGGTAATGGAGCAATGGGAGGTATTTGGATAGGAAATATAAGCTAAATATCAGTAAATATAGGAATTGGAGGCCTAGGTGCAATTTTACTAGTTTGAATAAGGCTATTCTTAGCTCTAATGGCAATTTCAAATGCTCCCGATAACGTCACACCAACCATTGATTGAATCATTACTACAATATCACTATTGAGAGCCTTAAGATAATATAAAAATGCATGATCAACAGGTCTTATTGTAGTAGGAATTCTATTCTAAGCTTTTTGGAATCAGAAATTGAAATTTGACATTTGTTCTTGTGGAGCTCTCTTAATAGTTGTCATATGTTCAACTAGAGATAAATGATCGTATTTATCTTGAAACTGACTATTCAATTTATCTCCTAAGTCATCCCATGTTGCAATAGAGTTAATAGGTAAACTTCTAAACCACTAGAGTTCCTTTCCTTTGAATGATGCCACCAAAAGCCTAACTGCAACATTCTCTTCAGTAATATGATGAACTACACACAATGAGGCAACATCCTTGATATGCTCAATGGGTGTAGTCTGATCTTCTCTGGTAAGCATAGGAAAGCTTTTAAATGATGCCATTGAAATGTCATCATACTAAGCCAAATTCAATGGGCTTCCCCCATTAAATGACACAAACGCAAAAGCTCTTACCATTGGAGCTATTGGTACTCGTAGATTCGGTATTTACAAATTAGGTACTGGGACTACTGGAAAAGGGCTTGCAGTCCTATAGTTCATAGGTGTAGAGCATGATCTTGGTGTGGTGGGTCTCCTTCTTGCTATCTTATCTCTTCTTCTTGGTGGTGACAACTACAAATAATCGAAGGGATATTCACTCGTCATTATTTATATCCTTCTAATGAGTTGTCTGGTACTAGATCTATATAGAAAATTATAGAACAAAGTCACCAAGTATGATTTTTCTACCTCAAAAGGCAAGAAATATTGTTGTTCATACCAAGACATCAGTAAGAATGAAGCTTCTTGGGAGTTGGAACAGTTCACAGTCCCACTAGGCGTGCCAAAAACTGTTAGCACGTAGGATTGCACCCGAATGTAAAGCTAACAAGCTCAACAATCCCATGTAACATGGAAACACTCTCGAGCCTGTGGGTTTCTCATAATGAAATTGAATCTCTAGATTATGGGCTGGTTCCCCTTTTGATTCTTTTACGAAACTTATGACCTATGCAGGAAAAAGGATAGAAAGATTAAGATGAATGGTAAAAACTGATACTAGTAGGATGGTGATGCAACTCAATTCACAAATACTTTTTAAGATATTTTTTTACACAACTTAACTTGGGCAGTTAAATCACATAAATAATTCATAAAGAGGCTTTGAGAAATCTATCTTTTTGTGAAGGAAAACTAAGTTTTCACAACTTGAAAGAAAGGATTAAACAATAACACAACCTATGACCTTTGATATTAAAATAATTTTTGTGTACATGCAAATATGAATGATACAAAAATTAAAGGTTTTTAGATTCAAAAAAATTAAATTTCGATCAAAATCAAACATAAAGACACAACACCTAAAACTAAGAAGGTAAACACCTAATTTTTTTATAGAAAAGTGGAAGGAAACTTCTGCAAATATTGAAAAAATAATGTTGGAAATAAAATTGTTGTATATAAACTCTGAAGCTGAGCTACAAAGATTTCTAACTCTCTACAATGCACAAGAGAGTAAGAAGCAAGAACTGAGAAAAAACCTAATTCTTTTCTCCTATATACAAAAAGAGTCTCAAAGTGTCAAGAGGTTGCAGTTGCAGTTAACTTCATCTAAAAATATCTCCTCCAAGATGATCCATGAGCAAAAATGAAAACCCCCAAAAAGAGGGGTCAAAACTAAAGTACTTTGAGCTAAACTAGCCTCAAACTCACCTAGTCAACTGAAAATCAGACTTAAAAAGCTCTTGTTGAACCCCACTTCTGATTTTTGCATGATTCTGAGAACTTCAAAGGAACTCCAATTATCTCCACCTCCTAATTTTTGCATGACTTTGGGATGAAGGTCGTAATCAATATAAATAAATATTAAAGCAATCGATTAAGGATTACTTTAGCTTGTGTCATCGACTTGCCTATATTTTGCATCTTTATGACATTAACTAAAGTAATTTATAATTCGATTTCTCTAATAATGATTAAATTTTATTTTCATTTCAACTCATGAAAGAATTAAGAAGGGGGTCGACCTTGTGTTTGAAAATCATGCAAGATATTTTAAGACAAAGTGAAAAATACCCCATGAAAGGGTTGGCCAATACTTAGGGAAAAAAAAACCCGAAAGACAAGACTTGAGCTCCAAAGCATATTCACACTTCATTTCACACGTAGCAATTTTTACTTTACTTGTTTGGGTGTCGCTACTAGGGTTTTCTAGAGCATTTCTCTGAGATTTCGGAGCTAGCTCGAACCTATTTGGAGATTATCATGCCATTAAGCCCACATGGTATGCTTATCCTCTATATCTTTTGTGAAAGAGGACTTCTATTTGTCTTTACACAAAAAATGTTGAAAATTCTTGCTATTCTCTGCTTATTTTCATATGCTCGGCCTCTATTATGAGTATTCATTCATTATTTTTCTAGTCATGGCTTCTTTTGCTTTTATTATGTAGAAAAATGTTGTGGTTTTTCCATAATAGTGAAAGAAATGAAGATTCACTTGGCTTTCCTGTAGAAAAAGATGGAAATGATTGATTTTATGTGTTTTTGTGCTTAGCCTTTAAATTTTTTGTAAGAAAAGATAAGAAACCTTGTGTGTTTGTATTTTCTTTTATTCTCTTTTCTAACTTGGCCATGGGTTTGAAGGTGTAACCCATTATTGACTGGCCTTTGGAAAATGAATTAAGAAAACTCTCCATGTATTATGATTTTGAGTCTACCCTTTCAACATATTTGAGGGTATTTCTTGATTTCATCATGGCTGAGAGTTTTATTTTTCTATAATAATTCAAGGGTTTCCCTTCTCCTTTCTATAGCAGGTATTCGAGGCTTTCACTCCTCTGTAGCCGAGGTCATTTTGCAAACCCTGGAAAATGAAGGAAAAACTATACTATTGGCTCAGCCTTAGAGAATTCATAGGCTTAATGATTTTTTGGGTTTTTTTCTTTGTGATTCTTATTCACCTCTGCATATTTGGGTACTCTGCATATCTTTTTTTTTTAGAGAATATGAAGAAAACCCTTAATTTCAATTCACTTGGCCGAGGTCTTGACTTTGGCCTTTGTAAAAATTTCATGTTCTGGGTTTCATTTTTTCACAAAAGTTTGAAGCAATAAAACCTTAGGCTCACTTGTACCCTTGTAGACAGTTCTCTTGATGTGCTTTTAGCCTTTTCAAAACTATCATCTCAACATTTTAAAGGTTTTGAGTATCCATGTGAGTTGACTACTCTAAGTCTTTTGATATTTTGGAACTTCATGGCAGTCCCTCTATTTGTTATATTGTACTTTCAAAAATGTTGTAATCTTGACATTGATATTGACATGGCTATGGGAAATCAATTTGCATCCATTGTCTAATACAAAGAATGGTGCTTCAACACGTATCACTTTATCTTTGCTTTTTCTTGCTACTACAGGTTATCATTTTCATAGTTTTGAGCACATACTTGGAATGTATGATGCATCCTCCATATATAACTATAACTATGTTTGCATACTTCCATGTTGATTATGGACAACTCACTGGCACTGGAACTGTACATAATAGTCTTTATAATGTTGTTCCTTTTGATGGACTAAATGGATGTATCCTTGAACTGCACATGGATTCCAATTCCAATATTTGATGAAGCTTGTGATGAGTTACAAGTTCCAAGTTCCACAAAATCACCATCAATGCAATCTATATGATTCTGAAACAAAACTTTCAATTTTTAGACTACCATTTATTTTGTGAATGTCACTTCATGATTTTGACTTACTTTATTTTTAGAATCAGGTCTACATTTATGTATGGAGAATTCAAAACTCGTATATGATGAATCATTAAATTCACTGCTTTACTAAGCATCCTTGAACATTGCCCTTTAGTCTTCAATTTAAACTTGATGCTTCTATGAGACTATATTGTTTCTCAATGTAGCTATTTTTATCTCAAAAGCACCTTTTCTTTATTTCAAAGATCTTAAGGTAGTAGCTCAAAATGTTGTCCCAACAATAAAACTGCTTCCCTCATTATCTTCTTTAATGTGACTATCTCTCATGCACAGGACTTTCCATTGAAATTATTGCAAAATACAGTATTTCCTCATGACATTCACTATTTTTAAGTGAAGTTTCTCCATCACTATAATTCCATTACTGTTGTTTTCTTTGAAAGCTACTCACTTTTAGTATTTTCATTCAAAACATTTATGGAAGCTTAATAGAAAAAATCCATCTTTGATGTTGCTCTCACTGCTTTATGTGACCTATGCAGGACTATGGGGACTGCTTAATCAATTTGGATGTATGATGTATCCTCAATACCTAATTGTAACCATGCTTGCATACTTCTAAGTTAGTGACCAATGCAAATGACTTTCATGGCACTGTCTTCATTTTGTATTACTATTCTTCATGCATATATGTGTTGAACCTACATGATATGTTGTGTATATACCCTACAATCATGACAATCCTTGGGAGGCTGCACTTTACACCTGTAGGTGGCTCTCCATGCTAATGATTGCCCATTCATATCCCTCTCAATATCGAGAGTGCAGCATGCTAGGCTCAACCCTTGTGGGAGCCCTTTTTCCTCCACATGCTTTGATGTTAAACAAGATGAATCATGTAATGATAAATGAACCTATACTTGCATAGTGAACAAACAAGTTAGATAAAATAATGAAGCCAAAAGCTTCCAATAATGATTTGAATCTTCTACTCCTAAATATTTGTGAAATCTGCATATTTGATCAAATGTTTCATAGGAGTAGATCATATATCTGTTGATGTATGCATATGAAGAGAAATGTGATTCTAAGCTCTAACACAATCTATTTCTGCAGGTATCTCTAGAGCAACCAATGAAGGAGTTGGAGCTAAAGACACAACTGACAACCTTGTGATTCATTATTCAAGCAATGATGAATGAAATTTCCTTTCATGTTCTTTACCTCTTTTGTTGTATATTTTACTCCTTGTGTTACATTTCATCATGTATGATTAGTTACTCCCATGACTTGTGTGGGACATCATATTTTGTATAATGAATAAACCCAAAATTTTTTTATGAAAATTGTGTAATCTTTTATGTTGTAAAACATTTTCATATTACTGCATTTGAAAACATCTTTTGTGCAATGACAAAACATTAGCAAAAATTTGTATGCACCTTTCTTCTTTAGCTACAAACTACGTTCCAGCTCTACCTGATTGAGCTGTAAGAAAAATTAGGTAACAAGACTTCTACAACAAGGGAACATTATCTTGATCCAAGTAAATCAATTATTTTTCTGACCATTCCTCCCTAACTAGGGAGCTTTTTAATCTCAAAAAACTTTAGTAGCCAGGGCTTCTTTCTACAACTCATGAAACTTAGAATTTTGCATTGCATATGGGGTCTTTTAAATCTATATTTCTATTTCAAATAGGTGTTTATTGGATATTTTATAATGGTCTCCCTTACACAGTGGATTTGAAACTTGCAATAACAAAAATTTAAAAAACAATCTCCAAATACCTACTCAACATAGGTCAATTTTTAATTTCAAATAGGTGTTTACAAAGAAAAAAATGGTGCCCGCCATTGCTTCCATTGTTGCTTTTGCTGGAGCTTCTACTAGATGTTTCTTTTCTCTTGGGCGATCTCCTACGCCTCCCTCCCCATGTACTCCTACTCCTCACTCTTTGTCAAACGGTGTGTATAGAACCATCAATCCTGTGGTTTCTTTTGTGGGTGTTTCTTGGGGCCTGCCTTCTCAGCTCATGTAGGGTTTGTCTGAAACTTTTTCCCTATTAGAAATATTGTAATGATATCAAGGGTATACAAAAGTTTGAAATTTTTCATTGATGTTAAAATATTATGTTGTCATTAATGTCAAAAGTAATTATAACATGTCATATCATTACATTAGAGTGATTCATTTCATCAATTGAAGTGATATAGTCAAGGTAACTTGGATCAATTTTATAAGGCAATGTGAAGCAGATTTATAAGATATTTTAAAGTAGGGATATAAGGATTAGTGGGATCATATTTTTAGTTTAAATTAAAGATTTAAACTTAGATATTTATTTGGTCTAATTCATTCTTTGGCACCAATATGTGAAGAAAAAAATCTAAATGTAAAATAATATGGACCTCCCTCGTGTTGATGCCTTCATCATCTATGTTGGCCGACTACATTTGGAATATTGTTTGAGGAAGCATCGATTATTTAATGAGTAGCAATGCCTAAGTAAAAGAAAAAACACAATTTCCATTTTAAAGGTTCAGTGTCTAATAAGGAGAGGAACAACTTAATGAGTATGAGATGCAACAATTAGAAGACAACATATACAATTAAGATAGCAATGATCATGTAATAAAGTCAACAAAGAAATTAAGGATTGGTAATTGTTTACAAAACACAGCGTTTTATTATTGAAGAATTAAATAAGAAAAAATATAATATATTTGCAACACATAAGATAAAATAACATATAGGACAAAAATAATGAAAAAGAGAAAAATCAAAAGCAATGTGATATCCTTAATGAAGTGTGATTATTTGTTATCAATAAAGCAACTCTTATGAGCATTAGTAATGCATAATGAGGGCAGGGATGGAGATAATTTTATGAATACAATGATTTAATAATGTTATGAAGAGGTGGATATCATTGTTGAAAAGAAACAATCTAATTTATTAATCTTTGTAATTATGTTATCAAAAGACATGTCTTAACCAATAGTTATGTCTATTTGAAGAGTTTCTTCTCTTCTTGAAGGAATAATACATATAAAAAGGAGATTGTAATTTGAGAGGATGAGTGTGTGGGTTGTGTGGAGTGTTAGAATATTTATGATACATACAATAGCCAAAATATTTTGAAGAGCATTTTTTGAGAAAGATATATACAAAAGCGAAGCATATTGGAGAGAATAAATAAGTTGATTTATGAGAAGATTTGTAAATCATTTATGAGAAAATATATGAAGAGTTCATAAGAAAATTATGAGGAAATTGTGAGCGATTTTATGAGATTTATGATAAAAATTAAAAGAAGATTTATGAGAAAAGTAAATAGAGATTTGTGAGTAGAATATTGAGAGACTTATGATGATATTCATGAGATATCTCAAGGTAGAATTGTGAAGAGTAATTTAGAGAAGAGTTTTGAGCAGACTTGTGAAGGATTTTTTCAAGAAGACAAAGACTTTGTCGTGTTGAGGTTGGTACCTCATATTGAGTAGATTGGTGCCTATGACTTGAGGGAATTGGTGTCTCTTGGAGGATGGTGCCTCTAGTAGGTTGGTGCCTACAAATTGGAGATATTGAGTTTTTTAGGAGTTGGTGCCTCAAGTAGGTTGGTGCCTATAAATTTGTAAGAATATTTTATATATAAAGCAATATTTTGTCACGGTTTTCTCTTGTAAGGGTTTCCATGTAAATATTGTGTGTTATTTTGTTCTTCTCATGTGCATAATTATTGATATTGAGTAAATGATGTTATTGTGATTGATTAAGTTTAAATTGGTAAAACTTTGTTTTATATCGATTCACCACCCCTAGGCTCTTAGTATAATTATGTGTTCATCAACCCCCCTTTTGAGACTGCTATCCCTAACACTCACAACTACTCTCAGGTGGCTATGGATCCTATTCTCCTTCTTTGGTTCCCCCTCCCCTTTACCAAACCAACCTCGATGGTGGTTTGTGGGGATGATGTTGCTGAGAATGAAGGTTTTAATGAGAAGCAAGGTTTGGTATGTCATTTTTTGAATCTCTAGCCCCCTCTCTTCTTGACTTGCATAGGTTGGTTTTGGATTCTTGGAGGGCCTTAATGGATGAAAAGATTGAGCTCATCCCCTATGCTAAAGGCTTATTTGTTGCTACCTTTTCTTCTGTTGAGGATTGAGGCTTAGTATTGGTCACTTATGGGCTTGAGGAGAGCTCTCTCTCACTCAAACTCTAGACTTCTTCCTTCAATCTGCTCATTGAACCACTCAATGCGTGTTCGATGTGGGTTAAGCTCCCAAATCACCTCCTCTAATTTTGGGAAGACTCTTGTTTTAAGGCCATTGGTAACTTTATTGGTTGATTTTGGAAGGTTGATGATTCTACATCTTTTATGGGGCATTTGACCTTTACTCATATTTTGGTGGATCTTAACGTCTCCTTGCCTCTTCATGAGGAGGTCATTCTATTGGGTGAGAATCGACCTTGGTGACAACTATTGGATTATGAGGGGCTTCTATTCAGGTGCTGTTGTTGCTTTACTATTGGTCACTTGGCTTCATCTTCTTCTCTTCATCGTCAATTTTTTTCTACTACTTGGTGGAAGGATGCTAACAATGATCTCTTGACTGTTTTGATTGTCTCTTTTTCATATCCCTTCCCAAGCTTTTGATGAGCTTCTTGCTTCTGAATTGGTCTTGGTGGGTCTTGAGGACCTTGTTAGTGTTCCTCTTTCATTGGGTGCTTCTCCTTCTCTTGTGGTTGTCCCCACTCTTCCCTTGGTTTCTTTTGTGGATGTGGCTTGCCTTCCTCATCGTTGTTCTCTTATTCCCCCTTGGGTGTTGGTGATCTTCCCATAGGGGTTCCTCTTTCCCCCCTCACAGTGAGAGCTTGAATGATAGTATCGCTTGGACAATAGTTTGTAGAAGGCATAAATGTATCTCCTCTACATATTCCTCTTCTCGTGACTTGTTGGACAAGTGTTCCAAGTTTAGGATCAAGATGCTTGATTCTTGTTTCTCTCCAATTCTATGCTCTGGTAAAAACATAGCCAATCCTTGTTGAGGCTTTTTAGTTTCTTGATTGTCTAACTTCTTGTGGGCTCCTTTTGCTAGGCCCTTATAGTTGTTTTGTATTGTGTACAAGCCCTTCCCATTTCTATCTTAATCAAAACAATAATCTTGGATACTTAATAAATGTTTCCCTTACACAATGTATCTTTGAAACTTGCAACAACAAAATGTATAAAAAACTTTCCAAATGCCTCCCAACATAGATCTTATTAATAGAAAATTAAATATGAACCTTCCAACAACAAGTAGTACATGAATTAATAAATCCATGTAAGTAAAAAAAAGTATTCATTCCAATGGAGCAAACAAAGGGCAGGAAAGGGTGCAAGGGTTGCAATTCAAAATCTATAGAAGGAGATGATGTTGAGGGAGAGGACAATGACCTTGATAGGCCCCTTTATGTTGCAATGTTGTCTTTTCTTATGTTTGGTGTTGCGTTGGGTGTTCCTAAAGGTGAAGTTGTGTCTACTATTGGGGTCATGCTTCCATTTTTTGTGATGTTTTTTGGTCTTTCCTTGGCTGTTTTTATTTTGTATGAGTTTCATGGGGTGTTCTTTGCCTCCCCTATGGTGTTTCTCTTTCCCCTTCCAACTTCCTTCTTGGATCATGGCTCTCTGTGGATTTCTAGGGAAGCTTCCTCCTTGATTCATGGATCTAATCTCTTTAAACATTTTATTCCTTTTCTTCTACAACTTGTGGGAGTCTTTGAGCCTATTTTGTTGTTGTGGGAGATTCCTTCTCCTTTTGGTTTTTCTCTTGTGGGCTTGGTGCTACTGGTTGTTGGGAGGGCTTCTCTTTCCTCTCATGTTTTATTGGTTCCTATAGAGTGGTGTGCAGGAGAGTGGGGGGAGAAAACAACTCTTATTTTGGTTTGGGTGCTTATGGTGATGAAGCAGATTTTGATGTCGAGGATGGTGATGGTGATGTGGGTTCTATTGCTTGGTTTGTGGTTTTTTTGGCATGGGTGCTCTTTGTGCCTTTCCTACACTGTTGTGTGGGATCTTTTTTGGAGTTAGGTTTGAGGTTCCAGTTGGCTTGGCCCTTTCTTGGTTCGTGGATTTTTCCTCATAGAATTCATTTTTTGTGGTGGCTTGGCAGATTTATTGGTTGATTTGTGGGGGCTTTCTTCAGCTTTCTCTCCTTTTTCCTGTGGTGCCTTCTCTTGTTGTGGCTGTAAGTTCTATGGGAAGAGTGTTTCTTGTGGTTGTGGTGATCTATGAGTGTTTGTGATGATTCCTTCTCTGTCGAAGCTGGTTTTTTGATTGGTTTCCTTCATTGTTGGATTCTATTTGTTCTTTGGGGTTTCATGTGCAAGGTGGTTACTTACCTCTATATCTCGTTTGGCTATTGGAGGGGGATCTTATGAGTGCTGTGCTTTTTATTTTTTCTTCTATGTTTGACCACCCTCTAGTGTCTTTGTCCCCCTAGTTTGAGTTGGTTATCTTCTTGATGGGGGTTGGTTTATTCTCCGTGTCAGCTAGCTCTATTCTTCCCTTGTTAAATTTGGATTTTAGAGCATTTTTTGTTGTTTTTGTGTATCTTCTATTGTCGGGGTTGTGCTTAAGCTCATTCTGTTTGACCCATATTTGTAAGTTGTGCATTTCTATCAACCCCTATTGGGATTTAATGTTCATTTTCCAGGTTGGGGTTGTTCTCTTCTTGATGGTTGAGTAGTTAAACTTGCTATTTTTGATGGTTCAGTTTTGTTTGCTTTTAGTGCTGATGGTTGTGGTGTACTCATTTTCTCCTTTTATGCTCATGCATCTTGCCATGCCTTTGGATGTCGTATCTTCCCTTTCTTCTATATTATTTGCTTCCTTATGGAGGTGGAGACTACTCCTATTGAGATGGAGCCCTCTCCTTTTGAGATGGAGTTGGCTGCTATTATTTTGGAGGGAAGAACTCTTCTCTATTGCATGCTCCTATTTAGGTGGAGTTTTGGTGGGCAGGAGAGTGAAATTTGGTGGTAAGGGTTTTTATTTCATCCTCTCCTATAGAGGGGAGCTCTCTCCTATCGAGGTGGAGGTTGAGTTGGCATTTTTGGTAGGATGGTGTTGTATGAAAGTGGATGGGTGCAATAAGAATGTTTTTTCCTTGCAGTGGTTTGATGTTTTACTACAGTCTAGCTATTATAGGTTAATGGTTTGCTTTAGTTTTGCTTTTTATCCTCACTCCTTTATTGTGTTGGGGAGTCTTGATGTGTTGGACCTACGAATATATATGGGCTAGTGTTTTAAAGGTGTTTTTTGGGAGGTGTTACTTCATGGATTCCTTGAAGTTCGGATTGTCTTACCAAACCTTGGGGTGGTTGCTATTAAGGGTTGTTGTTTTTACAACTTGATGGAAGGCTTGTTGGATTGTTATGTTGGTTGTGCTCTTTGTTCTAGTTTAGTGCTACTGACATTGAGCAGTTGGTTTGTTGCAGTATGGCAATTTTTTTATCCACCCTTGGGGTGGATGTTGTGCTTACAGTTCAATGGGTGGCATGCCATCCTATTTTGATGGTTGATTGGGTTTTGGAACCATTTAAACTTGATTATAATGGTTTGATTTTTATCTAGTTTTTCCACCCTTGGGGTGGTTGCTATTTTTGGTTGTTGTTTTGCAACTTTGTGAGTGGCCTTTTGACCTGTTTTGTTAGCATTGATGCCTGTTCTACATGGTTGTTTTATTGGAAACGAGAGTTGTTTCTTGTTATCATTTTATCTTGTAGTTGTTCTTTGTCTTGTTGTTCTTATTGCTAAATCTTTCTTGCTATAAAAGGGATCAAGGCCCTTTCAAAATCCCTGCTTAATCAAAAACATAGATCTTATTACAATAGAAAAAGTGTAAAAGTGTTAAATACCAAAAAATTATGACAACACAAATGACACAAAAAATACTAAGAATAAATGAAGGTTTCATTCATTGGGATTAGATTTATGCCTTTTTTGGCATATTGCTTCTTGGGATGTATAGTTAGTAGCTATTGACACTCATGTACTAATGTTTGTGTTTTCTGTGGAAAATGAATGGGTGAGGGATGAAGAATTAGCATGAAAAAAATATTTAAGAACTCATAGAAATAATGAGGGAGTGATTCATATGAATGATACATTGACACACATGATGAGAAAGGTGTTAAAATTTTAAATTATTGAATTTGTGTATTGTAATTACTTTTCCTAGATATAAGCATTTATAATTAATCATTGACTTTAGAAATCACGAGTACTTATTTTAATGGGCTATATGGACACGTGGAACTTTTTAAGATTGGGATACTTAAGTTGATTTATTTAGATCTAAAGAAAATGATAACTATAATTAATAATAAAAAATAGGATATGTACCTAGACATACATTTATTTCCCATGAGTCATCATGGCAATATTTTTGTTAAGAGTGAATATGACTCTAAAGTTTCTATAATGTAGCCTAGGATCTAAAAAGATAACATGTACATGAGATTTTTATTATGAACATAGGGGTGATTGTAAGCATGGAAAACTAATACAACCTTTAGAGAAAATATAATCTATAATGTACATACATAGAAGATTTTAAACATTAATTTTAGAACATGCTCTGTGTTGATTTTTTTAGACAATAACATATACATGTATATTAGAATTTAATAAGAAATATTAAATGTATAGAAAAATTATTATCAATAGTATATATCTAGTTATTTTTAGGGTTTAGGGTTTAAGGTTTAAGGTTTATGATTTAGGGTGTTAGGGTTTTAGTTTTTATGTCTAGGTTAGGTTTTCTTTTCTATATCTTTTAGGAGATATTATTTTTAACAAGTTTATTGTACATGGATTAAATATATTTAAATATAAATGGGTTTTACGGGCTATAATTTTATTTTAACTATGAAAATTATAATAACCTAAAATACAAACCATGTAATTTTAAACTATAAATGTTAAATTATATGCCTAAAATGTAAACCCTAAATATAAACTATAAACATTAAATATATGGCAAAAAAATCACAAGTCCTAATCTTGAGGTTGTTAAAACTCAGTACATAGAAGGGAGGAGGTGGTAGACACAACCTGGAGGTGTAAATAGCTCCAAAAAGGGTACCTATTTCACATGGTTTCTCTCAGTCCACATAAGTGTAATGGAATAGGTACCCATTTCATAACGGGTTCCCGAAATGTAATGGGTACTTGTTTGAATTTCAACTCAAGATCTTGTTCCTAAATGGTACCTATTTTTTCAAAATGGGTACCCATTCCTATGAACATTTTTTTGGCTGAAAATTCTCCTCTTTGTGGACCCAACTTCTTGCACTTACCCTTAAGGTTAACCCTAGTGTGAGGATTAGGAGTAGAGAAAATTAAACACTCAAGAGGAGAAAAAAGAGTTGCATAAATGTGTAAAACTCCATGAGAGTTTTTGTTAGAATTATGAAAAAAATGAGACACGAGATCAAAAAATAAACAAAAACACCTTCCACACAAGAGAGTTGCAAACACTAATATGCTATATCATCAACTAGTTCAAAACTTACAAAATGAAAAGCTTCCTTAAACCTCAAGAGAGATAATACAATGAGGAAGAGTGATTTATAAGAGCAACCCTAAATGATAAAGGGATTAGATCATGACAAGTGTCATCATCCTATGTGATAAGACAAAATGATTTAATAATAGATCACTCTAGTTAAAAGGAAAAAAACTCCTAAGTTTAGCTTAAGTACATGGGAATAAATTAACCTAATAATCAATCAAAGATTAATTAATTATTAGCTAATATATGATTACTCTAGCAGCCCCCTTAAGATCAAATTAGGGAGTAGCTAAAAACCCTAACTAAGCGAATGCATAAAAATCAAAGAATGCATGATGGGTCTTGAAAAACAAGGCCTAATGAGGTACCCATGTACAAATAATATAATCTCTCACAACTGGAGAAAAGGAGAAAACCTCATGGGAAAAAAATCCTCTCCAAAAGAGAGAAAGGTGAATGAAGGATTAAGAAGCCTCTAAAACTGTGTTTGAAAAAATAAGAACATGACGAATATCGTTGAAGCACAAAGAAGCTATTGAAGGGTGACTGATATAGTGTTGAACTAAAGAACCTCCTCTGAAATAGATGATGCTCAGGATCAAGAAGATAATAATTTGCATGAGTGCCCCCAACAATACTACTTGAATAAGATGAAAAAAAGAGAAAAACATCTAGAAACTGAAGATACATATGGTACATGAATTTGCACGAGTGACCCCAATGAAACTACGCTACCATGCACTTGATTAAAGACGAAAATACAAGTACCAATAGTTTTAAGAACACTAATCAAGTGAAAATAGAAGGTCAACTCCAAAAATAGGAATACAAGCTCATGTCCATATGGTAAATGCCCCATCTCATTGAAATGCATGGGCAACCATCTGTACTACATCTACCTAGTGCATAAGAAAAAAAACTAAATACATAGCTCACTCCAAAACAAAACCAAGAAAACATTAACACCAATAGTAGAAATACCCCATAGTGCGAAAAGGGAGAGCCAAGACATGTCCATTGAAACCGTGTTTCACAAAGAAGTGCATGTAGGAGAACCAAAAACATCTAAACATATAACTTGAAAGTACCTGGAACTAAAAATATATGTGCAAATAAGGCACACATGCATGAGGTAAGAATCATTGGGATTTGTTGATGTCGCATGGAGCAAATGTCTTACTTAATAAAGGTGTGATGGAAAAAAGGAACTCACAACCTCTCCAAGGAACTTTATATCATAGTGTGAGTATAAAAGGTACAATAGGATGTGTGAAATCCCTAAAAAAATGTATAATAGTGACACTTTATCTTGATGTGTTTATAAAAGAGAAAATTTCTTGCAAAAGATGCTCAAAATGCACAAATAGGATAGAATGTTAGAAATAAATGTAGAACAACCTAAAAAAAGTCATCCCACATAAACAAAAAGTTTCTAAGAGCTAAAACTTCCATTTAATTCACTAAAACGTAAAAACACAAAAAGCTAAATAAATGATACCTAGAGAAAAATATGGAAAAGTGCATGGATGGAGTTGAAGATCCCTGAAAGACCTTTCCAATGTCATTGAAATCATAAAAAATGGAGAAACTGATCAAAAGTTGTGAGCTCGAGAGTGAAAAAAACACTTCTAACTTTAATAGGTGATAAATGTACCAGAATAAAAAATGGCGATGTGAATCATACCACTAGCAAGTACAAAAAGCCAACTTTTTGATGATATCTCATTCGCCCAATTTTGATATCGTA
>VDFB02000008.1:42142361-42198570 GCA_007258455.2 Sequoia sempervirens
GTACTTATTTTCAACATTAATTCATAGTCCAATTAGATTGGAGTACATTTGGCATTCGTTTGAAAACAAAAGAAAAAACACCTATAAACTGATGAACCACTTGGATAAGGAATAGTTATTTTACTATGTCAAATCTCTTTTTCCAAGTTAACCTAACCTCAAGCCTTTTAGTAGTGATGAATTTGACATGTTAGATGAAGCCCTTGAGGAATTCATCTCACAAGGTTCATCCACTAAGGCTTGGTATGATAAACTGAAACTAAGAGAATTTAACATGATTAAACCTCAACTTATCCTTTACCCACCTTCACACAAATCTCAACCTAAAAACAAGCCCGAATTTACTCTTTACCTACCTAAGAACAATATTTTGCAACAATCAAGTAATAAAACCATTGCTCATACACACAACACTCAAAACAATTTGCAACCAAAACAACCAACCCCAACAACCTTACCTTTTGCTAATCCCATCTTTCCTAGTGCTCCTTTTTTCCCTTCACATAGTGGGAAGGAGTATGATCATGTTGAACAACTTAAGAATACTCTTGCAAAGATATCCCTATGGGACTTAATTTAAAATTCACCTAATTTTCACACTATGCTTCAAACAACCTTAGAACAAGTAGTGGTTCCCCCTGGTACAAATGCAAATGATGTAGTAGCTCTAATACAAGGAATGAATACAATTAATGTAGACATTATATTTCATCATCATGAGCTACCCCCTTTGGAATTGAGAAAGAAAAATGATTCCTTCATGATAATATCCATCTACAATAGATTAGGAATAAAAATAACCCTTGTTGACAATGGTTCTACTCTTAATGTGTGTAGTGTGACACTTTTGGATAAACTCGGTGTGGATAAAACAAAAATTCAACCTAACTCCTTGTCGATTCATGGATTCGATAACATAGGTAAATAACCATTGGGTGTGATTACTTTACCTATTACAATTGGAAAGGCTACCTTGCAAACTCCTATTTATGTAATTCCTGATAATCTTTCATATAACATTCTTTTAGGGAAACCTTGGATTCATGAAATGCATTTAGTTCCTTCAACTCTTCATTGTATAATGAAGTATGTCTACAACAATAAGGTATACCAAATTGAAATAGACCTCGAGCTCGACAGTTGTTTACAAGTTGAAAAAGGAACAAAAATTCCTCTAAACACATTGATTCCAACATTGAACATAGAACCTATGGAAGAAGATAAACAAGAAATGGAAATGGTGTCGAAGTTATTGGAAGATGATTGGGGTTCCTTGGATTTCACACCTTCGTTTATGGGAGAATACATAATTACAAGAAAATAATATGAAAAACAAAAGAAAACAATGACTATGTCAATACATAACTTAGAAGAAAACTCACAAGCATCTACCTCATCTACCTTGGAAGAAGATACAAGCTACACAACAAACTTTGATGATATAGATTATCAATAACCATCAAACCCAAAAGGAATGGAAGGACTTTATGGAAGAGGTTATGAACTTATGAAACAATTGGGTTATGGTGGAAAGGGATGTGGAAAGAAAGAACAAGGAATTCATGTTCTTGTAGAGCCTAACACACAAGAAAAAAAAGTGGTTTGGGATATTGTCCTTCTAAGATAAAACAAGCAAAAAAAAAGACCCTCGTTAAACATCAACACCATTATGTGTAAAACTAAAACCAATCTCACCTTGAAGCATCTTGAGTTGCTCAATATGACTTGTGAACCATCATGGGAATACTTCAAAGATGATGAAGCCTTGAAAGTAATGCTAGGAGTTTATGATGAACCATCTACTCCTCAAAATAAATGGGTTACATGTGCTATGATTAGTACCAAAGAAATAGATGGAGAAAAGGAAAGTAGTGAGATTGACATGAGCAAAGAAGAATACAACCCTAAATTTCCAAAACCAAGTGCACTTCCTCTAGGAGATAAAATTGACATACCTATGGAAATTAATGATAAGGAGAAAGTAATTAAGATAGGAAAGTTCCTTGATGACGAAGAACAATAAGATCACACAATTTTACTCCATGACTTTCTTAAGATTTTTTCTTGGAATTATTTGGATATTCTAGGAATTGATGATAAGATAGTGACACACAACATAGCCTTTATTGAAAATGCTAAACTAGTTAGACAAAAGATATGAAAGATGAATCCTAAGATAGCCTTGCTAGTTAAGGGAGAAATTGAAAAACTCCTTGAAGTTGGTTTCATAAGACCTATAGATTATTCTCCTTGGATCTAAAACATTGTCACAGTCACAAAACTCGATAATCGTATTAGGATGTGTACGGATTTTTGTGATTTGAATAAAGCATCTTTAAAAGATGAATTTCCCCTTCCTAATATCAACATGATAGTAGATTCGATTGCAGAACATTCTTTATTGTCATTCATGGATGGTTTTTTTGGGTACAATCAAATCTTTATCGACCCTCAAGTTCAATATAAAACAACATTTACAACTATTTGGGGAAAATTTTACTAGGTCATGATGCTCTTTGGATTAAAAAATGCAAGAGCAACATATCAAAGAGCTATGACATTAATATTTCATGATTACATACATAAGATTTTGGAAGACTATGTTGATGATATTCTAGCCAAATCTTTAACAAGACAAGACAATGCAAATATCCTTCGGAAGATATTTTGAGTGAATGCAAAAGTACAACATGAGATTGAATTTGAAAAAGTGCCTTTGGTGTAGATAGTGGAATTTTTTTAGGTTTTATCGTATCTCATAGAGGCATCGAGGTGGACACAAAGAAAATTGATGCTATAGTTAACATGCAACTTCCTAGAAACATCTCTCCATTGTGTACCTTACAAGGAAGAGTTCAAGGTATCCATAATTTTGTAGCATCCTTAGCGGCTCAAACATTACCATTTACACATCTCCTTAAGAAAGATGTGCATTTTGATTGAAATGAGGATTATTAACAGGATTTTGAGAGTTTAAAGGATTATCTTGCCATTCCACTTGTTTTGCAACCTGCTATGCAAAACAAACCCTTCATCCTTTATACCGTAGCATCGGCCCATGCTCTCACAACATTGTTGGCTCAACAAGATGAGAATGGTAAGGAACAACCTATCTATTAGATTAGCCGAACTTTGATTGATTATGAGAAACGATATACAACAATAGAGAAACAATGTTTGGCTCTTGTCTTTGCTACTAGTAAGTTGAGACATTACTTGCTAAATGTTGAAATAAATGTAATGATAAAATTTGATCCTTTAAAACATCTTTCGCTAAAATAGATTTATCAAGATGCTTAGCTAAATGGGTTATGTTGTTAACAGAGTTTGACCTTAAGTTTTTTTCACAAAAAACAATAAAAGGAAATGCCTTAACCGACCACTTAGCGGATGCTCCCTCGCCCTTGGCATTACGTAATATAGAAACATTCCCTAATGAGAATGTGTTGGATATTCAATTAGATGGGGAAACATGGGAATCATACTTTGACGGATCTAAGTGTAGAATAGGCTTCAGAGCCAGTGTTATAATAATCTTGCTTGCAGGAAAGCCTATTCCCTTATCCTAGCACTTAAACTTCCTATGCACCAACAACACGGCGGAATATGAAGCATTAATTTCTAGTTTACATGCTATTTTAGCTTTGGGAGTTCAAAATATTAAGATATTCAGTGATTTGCAATTAGTCATTAAGCAAATAAATGAGACATCATGCAAAGCATGAAAAATTATTGAAATACAAGAATCTCACAATGAATTTGATAGAGAAGTTTGAATTGTTTACCATTGATAACATGCCATGAAAGGATAATTGACATGCAAATGAAATGGCAATTGCAGCTTCTCTTATATTCCCTCAAGATTCTTCAAAATATTTCACATTTGTTTTCCATACAATTATGAAACCATCAATCAAATCTAGCTCTGAAGAATTATTATCAACAACTATGGAAAGCTCTAGTGAATGGTATACATTGATATTTAATTATTTAAAAGAAGGTACCTTTCCTGAGCTGACAACTAAGAATACTCAAGATCGTCTTTGCAAACTCACATCTAAGTATATAATTCTCACTAATTTGTTATACCAAAGATCCTTTAATGGTCTTTTACTTAGATGCCTTAAAGAATATGAAATCTCCATAGCACTTGAAGAAGCTCATGTAGGTGCTTGTGGCGGTCATTTTGGAGGAAGATCATTAGTTCAAAAACTCGTTCACATAGGATATTATTGGAGACATATGGAAAAATATTGCTTCGAATATGTTAGGAGATGTCACAAATCTCAAGAACATAGCAATTTGATTCACGCTCCTGCATCTGAGCTTCGAGCCCAAATTCCTATTTGGCCATTCTCAGCATGGGGACTAGATTTGATTGGAAAAATCTCACCCCCTTCCTTAGCTGGGAACACCTTTATAATAACTGCAATATAGTATTTCACAAAATGGGTAGCATGTATTCCCCTTCACTCCACAACTACTGATGTGATGTCATTTCATATTGGAACAAATTATTGCTTGCTTTGGACTCCCTTTCACATTGGTTTCAGACAATGGGACACCATTTAAGAATAATGACGTCAAAAAGTTCCTAGAAACATCTAACATCCAACATCATTTTTGAACACCTTACTACCCACAATCTAATGGTCAAGCCAAATTAGCTAATAAGACTCTTGAACAAATCCTAAGGAAGACAGTAAACAAACACAATAAGGATTGGCACACACAGTTGACATACACATTATGGGCTTACCATACTAGTATAAGAAAATCCACTAGGACTACTCCTTATAACCTTGTCTATGGTACTGAGGCAATAATGCCCTTGGAGATAGAGATTCCTTCATTAATGATTGCTCTGCAAGGATTTATTGATGACAATACTTATAGAGAACAATGATTGCATCAACTTGGGATGCTTGATGAATAGAGCATTAACACTCTTGAACATCTCTAAGCCTATGCTAGAAAATTGTAGTGTAGTTACAACAACCATGTCATCCCTCGTGTATTCAATAAAGGTGATTTGGTGTTATTCAAAAATCAATGTAACATCAATGTTGACCTGATTGAAAAAGGAAAATTCAGTCCTAATTGGTTAGGACCTTATATAATTAATGAAAGTTATGGGTCCAAAGCATATACATTAATAAAAATGGATGGTACACCTCTTAAAGAACCTATAAATTCCATGCACTTGTGCCAGTATTATGTCTAACCTTCTTGAATAGTGTGAATTATAAACTAGTAGTGTTAGAGTTAGTAGATGGCATTCTATGTGCTCTCGCATTGCTTCATTCTTGAAAAACAATTATATGTGTGTCTTGAATATTAAAGTAATTATTTAAATTAATGTTAGATAGTTACTTTAGGCTTCATACTATTCAATATAATCTTGTATGTTGTGTTAGATTAGATCCTTATATGCATTTAATGTTCTACAATTAGATCATGGGTGCATTTAATTTAGCATAACATACTTAATCAAAATGTTGCATCTAAGAGAAACTAGAATAAGTTTTAATTAGATCACATAAAACATAATTATAAATTACTTCACTTTTTACTCTTATATATGTTAAAAATTAGGGTTTTCCTATATTAGGGTTAAAAGTGCCTTTCATTCAAATTAACATAACAGGGGCTAGAGAGCTCCATTTTCAATGCTGTTTGTTGCGTTGGAATCGTGCCTCCACTCTTGTTCTCATCAAATGTCTATCATTATGTGGTATGGTACTTGGAAATACCCTATGATACAACTTATCTTATTCGATGTAGTTATACTACTACCTTGATTCCACCTCTGTAAAGCAAGCGGAATCAAGGGGGGCATACATCTACCCTCAAATTAGATTTGTAGAAGTCAGATAAGAGGATTTTTGGACAACCAAAAAATTCGTGTTGCAGGATGTGGTTCCTAACATTGCGATTTTGTATATATCTATAGTGGGGGATTCATTCTCCCATGTTGTGAATGAACCTATATGAGTATCCTTTTATGAAATAAAGTTTATTGTTTGGATTCCTTTAGCTTACATATGCAAATAAATTCATATGGAAGCTAAAGTGGGGGATAAATGTAGTGTAGAAAATTGCACGCTTTTGAAAATAGTACAATTTCACACTTAATTTGGACCTATTTTAGCACCCTTGCATTAAACAACCCTTTAAGCCATCATTAATAGGTCTTTAAGACCCTTTATTTTGAATCTCGAGGCTTATTTCAACTAAAAACCTGACAAAATCATCAAAAAAACTTAAGTTTCTAACAACCCACCCCGAAAAATCTAGGGTGGGACTCATATGCCACCTAGGGAAAATGAGTCCCCCTAGGTGGGACCCATACACCAGAGGTGGCATATGAGTCCCATTTGGGGCCTTTTTTAGGGTTTGAGCAGGAAAATCAACTTTTTAATTGAAATTTTTAGATGATGTTGGCTTTTGAGATTTGAATAATGGTAAATTAGGTGTAAATTCCTATATAAGCAAGCTTCTAAGTCACTATTTCATCTAAGAAAGCATTTTTAGAGCAATTTCAGAATTCAAGCATTCAAAAGTCTTCAAGAATTCTTTCACAAGAGCATTCAAGTTTCAAGAGCAAGTAAAGTTGAAGTCTTGGAGCAGCATTAAAGTGCTTTTGTAGGTCTTAAAGCTCAATTTAATTCAAGATCTAGCATTGTCAAGGGTTGATTATGGTTGCCTATGGTGAATCAAGATGGATTATAGGTTGGGGAGATGTAACTAGCCATCAAGCCAAGCCTAATGAATTGTTTCCTAAGTGATTCCATCCTCCATTATCACTCTACTTTCAACCTAAGGAAGGTACATGCATCATCATGGCTTATTAGAGTGATTTGATATCTCTCAAGTTGAGTCATTACACTCAAGCTTCATTCATGCATCTCATTCTTACACATTAGAATAGGGTTGCATTACATTTTAGATTTCCTAATATTAGACACACTTAAGGTTAGGGTTTACATTCCTATTTAAATTCATGATCCATTGTTACTATCAGGGTTTAATTACCAGACTAGGGGTTTGACCGAGGCAAACCCCCCCATAAACAAATCAAGTCTATATTCTGTTTTGCGGGTATTTTTACAAGTTTAGATTCAAAAATTAGTTTGGAAGAGAAGAGTAGAGATTGAAGTGAAAATATGAACTTTGAATTTTCAAAAAAATAGAATGAGACTAATACGCCAAAATTGGTGTATGAGTCCCACTACAGGTGAAGTTTCCAGATTTTTATAGATCTAGAATCTACACTACGAGAAACTAGTTCCAGACCAGAAACCTTATTCTAGGACTGATATGCCTAGAGTGGCGTATGAGTCCCAGAGGACCTAAATTTTAGGATTTTTAGTGTTTTAGAGCTTATTCCAATCTTCTTCAAGTTTCCAGGTGCACACCTCTGATCTTGTAGTTCATTGTTCTAACTTAAATGCATTTTTAGGTCATTTAGTGAAGTCTTGCATCATATTAGGGTTAAGCATTAGATCCTTCATTTCATTTGTCTTTCCAAGCCCTAGCTTAGTGGTGAGCCCCTCTTTAGTTTATAATCAGACCTTAGGATAACCCTATTGCAAGATCTCCTTCTCATGTGTACACCTAAGATTGAGATCTCTAGGGTTTCTCTTCAATGGAATGGTTGTGAAGTGTGTTGTTTTATGTCCTAAACCATAAAGAAAACCATTTTTCCAAATTTCAAATACAATTAGGGACTGAGATTGAAAATTCTCTTGTCTTTGCATTAGAAACAATGGTAACAGGAGGCGAAGAGCTTTTAGCTTTGGGCTTTGCTCCAAAAAGGTTTGACCATTTGAGGGCTAACTCTGAAAAGAGATCACCCCCTTTCTTATCAACACTAGGAATTGAGCTAGAAGATAAAATCTCGTGCCCAAAACATTAGCAAGCTGACCCAGGCTAGACTTTTCAGCGTCGAGATTCCCCTTTTCATAAAAGGACACTAGAGAATGTGAAGGACAAGAAACCTTAGGGGATCCTTTCCCACCAGAAAACTCATTTTCCAAAAGATGGGACCCACAACGATTACCATCAGCCAAGGACCCACCTAACATCACCTTACCATAAGCAATATGTCTACCATTAATGCCTGCTACAGGTCCAAGGTTTCCAACCTTCTCCAAATTTGAAATTGCTCCACCGCTATTGCCACCACCTAAAGAGAGCTCCATTAAACTATAATTTTGTTTTGTTGCAATAATACTTCATTAGCCATTGTTAGACTTGTAAACACGTATGATTGCACCTGAATGAAAAGCTGACAAGCTCATCGATCACGTGTAACATGGAAATACTCTCGAGCCTGTGGGTTGCTCATAATGAAAGTGAGAATATCCATATTATGGGTTGGTTCCCTTTTGATTCTTTTATGAAACTAATGACCTATGCAGGAAAAGGGATAGAAAGATTAAGATGAATAGTAAAAATTGAAACTAGTAGGATGGTGATGCACCTAAATGATAATGAACATGCAACCTGATTCACAAATTCTTTTCAAGCGATCTATTTACACAACTTAAAATGGGCAGTTAAATCACATAAATAATTCATAAACAGGATTTGAGAAATCTATCTTTTTGTGAAGCAAAACTAAGTTTTCACAACTTGAAAGAAAGGATTAAACAATTACACAACCTATGACTTGTGATATTAAACTAATTTTTATGTACATGTAAATATGAATGAGACTGAAATTAAAGGTTTTCAGATTCAAACACATTAAATTTTGATCAAAATAAAACATAAAGACACAACACTTGAAACTAAGAAGGTAAACACCTGCTTTTTTTATTGAAAAGTGGAAGGAAACTTCTGCAAATACTGAAAAATAAATGTTGGAAATAAAATTGTTGTAAATAAAATCCGAAGTTGAGCTACAAAACTTTCTAACTCTTTGCAATGCACAAGAGAGTAGGAAGCGAGAACTAAGAAAAAACCTAAGTTTTTTCTCCTATATAGAAAAAGAGTCTCAAAGTGCCAAGAGATTGCACTTGCAGTTAGTTGCATCTAAAAATATCTCCTCCAAGATGATCCACAAGCAAAAATGAAAACCCTAAAAAAGAGGGGTCAAAATTGAAGTAATTTAAGCTAAAATAGCCTCAAACTCACTGTCACAATTAGTTTGACCCAAGTGGACTTCAAACTCACCTAGTCAACTAAAAATCAGAGTAAAAAAGCTCTTGTTGAACTCCACTTCTGATTTTAGCATGATTCTAAGAACTTCAAAGGAACTCCAATTATCTCCACCTCTTGATTTTTGCATGACTTTGGAATGAAGGTAATCAATATAAATAAATATTAAAGCAATCAATTGAGGATTAATTTAACCTGTGTTATGGACTTGCCTATATTTTGCATCTTTATGATATTAATTAAAGAGATTTATAATTTTATTGGTCTAATAATGTTTACATTTTATTTTCATTTCAACTCATGCAAGAATTAAGAAGGGGGTCGACCTTGTGTTTGAAAATATAGCAATATATTTTAAAACAAAGTGAAAAATACCCCATGAAAGGGTCAGCCAATACTTAGGGAAAAAAAGAACCCTAAAGACAAAACCTGAGCTCCAAAGCATATTCACACTTCATTTCACACATAGCAATTTTTACTTTGCTTGTTTGGGCGTCACTACTAGGGTTTTCTTGAGCACTTCTCTGAGATTATAGAGCTAACTCGAGCCTATCTAGAGATTCTCATGCCATTAAGCCTACGTGATATGTTTATCCTCTATATATTTTGTGAAAGAGGACTTATATTTGTTTTTACACATAAAAAGTTGAAAATGCTTTTTATTCTCTGCTTATTTTCATATGCTCGACCTCTGTTCTGAGTATTCATTCATTATTTTTCTAGCCATGGCTTCTTTTGCTTTTATTCTATAGAAAAATGTTGTGGTTTTTTCATAACAGTGAAAGAAATGAAGATTCACTTGGATTTCCTATAGAAAAGATGGAAATGATTGATTTTCTATGTTTTAGTGCTCAGCCTTTAACTTTCCTATAAGAAAAGAGAAGAAACCTTGTGTGCTTGTATTTTATTTTATTCTCTTTTTTGACTTGGCCATGGGTTTGAAGGTGTAACCCATTATTGACTAGCCTCTGGAAAATGAATTAAGAAAACTCTCCATGTATTATGATTCTAAGTCTACCCTTTCAACGTATTCGAGGGTCTTTCTTGATTTCATCATGGCTGAGGGTTTGATTTTTTCTACAATAATTTGAGGGTTTCCCTTCTCCTTTCTATAGCAGGTATTCGAGGCTTTCACTCCTCTATAGCCAAGGTCATTTTGCAAACCCTAGAAAAATGAAGGGAAAAATTTACTATTGGCTTGGCCTTTGAGAGCATTCGTAGGCTTAATGAATATTTTTTGGGTTTTTTGCTCTGTGATTCTTATTCACCTCTACATATTTGGGTACTCTAAATATTTTGGATTTTTAGAGAATATGAAGAAAACCCTTAATTTCAATGCACTTGGCCAAGGTCTTGACTTTGGCCTTTGTAAAATTTTCATGTTCTAGGTTTCATTTTTTCACAAAAGTCTGAAGCAATAAAACCCTAGGCTCACTTGTACCCTTGTAGGTTGTTCTCTTGATGTGCTTTTAGCCTTTTCAAAACTATCATCTCAACATTTTAAAGGTTTTGATTGTCCATGTGAGTTGACTGCTCCACCTTTTAATATTCTAGAACTTCATGGAAGTCACTGTGCTTGTTATAATGTACATTCAGAAATGTTGTACTATTGACATTGATATTCACAGGGTTATGAGAAATCAATTTTCATCCATTGTCTAATACAAAGAATGGTGCTTCAACACCTATCACTCTATCTTTTCTTTTACTTGTTGCTATAGGTTATCATTTTCACATTTTTGAGCACATACTTGGAATGTATGATGCATCCTCCATATATAACTGTAACTATGTTTGCATGCTTCCATTTTGATCATGAACATCTCACTACTCTGTTAGACACTTTCGGTCATTGACACTGTACATAATAGTCTTTATAATGTTTTTCCTTTTGATGGACTAAATGGATGTATCCTTCAACTGAACATGGATTCCAATTCCAATATTTGATGAAGCTTTTGATGAGTTACAAGTTCCAAGTTCCACAAAATCACCATCACTGCAAACTGTATGAGTCTGAAACAAAACTTGCAATGTTTAGACTGCCATTTATTTTGTGAATGTCCATGATTTTGAATTACTTGCATTTCAGACTCAAGTCTACTTTTATGTATGGAGAACTAAAAACTCATATATGGTGAATCATTAAATTCACTGCTTTACTAAGCATCCTTAAACACTTCTGTTTGTTAACGATAGTCTTCAATTTAAACTTGATGCTTTTATGAGATTGTATTGTTTCTCAATGTAGCTATTGCTATCTCAAAAGAACTTTTTCTTTATTTCAAAGATCTTAAGGAAATAGCTCAAAATGTTGTCCCAACAATAAGACTTCCCTAATTGTTTTCTATAATGTGACTATCTCTCATGCACATGACTGTTCTTTGAAATTCTTGCAAAATACAGTATATTCCTCATGACATTCACTGTTTTTAAGTTAAGTTGCTCCATCATTGTAATTCCATTACTATTCTTGTCTTTGAAAGCTACTCACTTTTAGCACTATCATTCAAAACATTTATGGAAGCTTAACAAAAAAATCTATCTTTGATACTACTCTCATTGCCTTATGTGACCTATGAATGACTCTGGTGATTGCTTAATGAATTTGGATGTATGATGTATCCTCAATAAATGACTATAACCATGCTTGCATACTTCTATGTTAGTGACCATTACAGATGAATTTCATGACACTGTCTTCATTTTGTATTACTGTTATTCATGCATATATGTGCTAAACCTACATGATCTATTATGTATATACCCTGCAATCATGATAGTCCTTGGGAGGCTACACTTTACACCTGTAGGTGGCCCTCCATGTTGATGATTGGCCATTCATATCCCTCTCAACATCAAGAGGGAAGCATGCTGGGATCAACCCTTGTGGGATCCCATTTTCCTCCACATGTTGTGATGTCAAACAAGATGAATGATGTAATGATAGATGAACCTGTACCTACACAGTGAACAAACAAGTTATATACAATAATGAAGCTAAAAACTTCCAATAATGATTTGAATCTTTTGCTCCTAAATGTTTGTGAAATCAACATATTTGATCAAATTTTTCATAGGATTAGATTATATATCTGTTGATGTATGCATATGAAGAGAAATTTGATTTTGAGCTCTAACACAATCTATTTCTGTAGGTTTCTCTAGAGCAACCAACGAAGGATTTGGAGTTGGAGTTGGAGCTAAAGAAACAATTGACAACCTTGTGATTAATCATTCAGGCAATGACGAATCAAATTTCCTTTCATGTTCTTTACCTCTTTAGTTGTATAGTTTACTCCTCATGTTACATTTCATCATGTATGATCAGTTACCCCCATGACTTTTGTGGGACATTATATTTTGTACAATGAATAAAACAACAATTTTTTTATGCAAATTGTGTATCTTTTTGTTGTAAAACATTTGCATAATACTTCATTTGAAAAAATATTTTGTGAAATGAAAAAACATTAGAAAAAATTTATATGCACCTTTCTTCATTAGCTACAAACTACATTCCAACTCTACCTGATTGAGTTGTAAGAAAAAATTAGGTAACATTTTGGCAACCTCTACTAAATACTCACCTGCTAAGCATCTAGACCAATTGCATATACTTATCCATTGGTCATAGGAGTCAATTCTTGTCCTTTTATAACTCAGAAAACTATTTGTACCTTAGCTCTCAAAAACTATACAATAGCAAAACTAAAATTGAAAATAACTACCATGGCTCTGTTAGGAAAAAACCAACAAATAGTGCATCTGCACTTATTGGAAAAAAAAATTGAATCGAAAAGAATGTGCCTGAGCACTTATTAATTGAAAACCTCTACTTAACTAGGTACAATAGCAACTTTTGATCTTCAATAACACTATTTGATGTGAATCTCATTCACTGGGATAGGTAACACCTCTCCATTAAGCTTTGAAAGTTGAAAAGCATTATGCTATTTGCATTCAGTGATCACATAAGGGCCATCCCACATGGCATGAAACTTGGTATGTTTACACGGTTTACTTCCGAGTTCATCCCACTTGAAAAGTAGATCACCCTCCTTGAACACTCTCAGAACTACTTTTCTGTCAAAGGTCCTTTTCATTTGAGCTTGGTGAATCTCAAGCTTTCTTAATGCTTCATTTCTTGTTTCCTCTGATTCTATCAGTTGTGCAAGCCTAATTTCCATAGGCTTCTCCTCTAACAATTCAAGCTCCTTACTAAAATTCAAAGTAGGTAGTTCAATTGAAATTGGAAATTTAGCCTCTTTACCATAAGTAAGAATATAAGGTGAATTACCTATACCTCTTTTAGGATTTATTCTATCAGCCCAAAGGGCTAGCTTCAATTTATCATGCTAGGTCCTTTGATTATCCTCAATTGTCTTTTTGATAATCTTGATCAAATTCTTATTGGTGGATTTAGTATGTCCATTACCCTGAGGGTAATAATTGGATGAGGTATTTAGAAATATATTGTTCTTAATATACCAATTAGAAATTATTAAGCCGACAAGGGATAATGCATTATTAGGAATGATTGAATCAGGAGTTTCAAACCTTGCTACTAGATCTTGATAGAAATTTAAAATTGCAATCTCATTAGCCTCCTTCAATGTGACAAACTTTGACCATTTGGTAAAATAATCTGTTGCTATTAATATGCATTTATGAACTACACTTGAAGGAGGGTTGATGGGACCAATAAAGTCAAGACCCCATTTTGTAAAAGGTTGTTCTACCTAAATTAGGTGTAATGGAAAGGTTGCAAGCCTTTGCTTTCCTGCAAATAATGAACATTTACTGCATTTTCTGACCCAAACATGTGCATCCTTAAATAAATTATGCCTATAATACCCAACTCTCATAATCTTAAGAGTTGTAATTCTTGGTGCAAAATGGCCTCCAGAATGCCCATCATGAAATTCTTCCAGAAGTTTGTCAATCTGTTTTGGTTCAATACATCTAAGTAAAACTTCATGAAAATCCCTTTTATATAAAAATTCATCAATTATAGCATAAGGGATGGCTTGAATCCTATAATACCTTCTCTTTAACCTATCCAAACCTTCAGGACAATCACTAGTATGTAAATAATGAATCATTTGTTGGATCCAATTTGTAGAAGAAACTGGAACAACAAATTGTTCCTCATTATTGAGCACTGTTGCAACTTGCTCATCAATTTCCTTGTTTTTTTCTTCATTTCCAGCAAGATGTTCACATAGATATTTTCCTATAACTAGCTTAATAACCTTGATATCAAAACCATACTCCATTACCTTAGTTATCCAACCTGCTCTTTTATCATTGATATCCTTGTTGAGCAAGAAATCTTTAACTGTAGGATGGGAAACCAACAAATGGATCTTGTTGTTAGAAAGCATATGCCTAAATTTCTTCAAGCTTCTAACTACTAATAGCACATGATTTTCAAAAAAAGAGTATCTTACCTCATAATCTTGCAAAACTTGGCTGAAAAATGCCACAAACTGCTCTAATCCTTCTTCATTCTGCTTACAAAGCATGGCTGAAATAGTATCAACACTCCCAAATGCATATATATAATAAAATATTTATCAAAATTTGGGTTTATGAGTGTTGGAGTTGCTGCAAGGGCCTCCTTTATCTCTTCAAAACTCCTCTTACTTTCCTTATTCCAACTAAAAGGAATATTCTTTTTAAGCATGGCTATAAGGGGCTGCAATAATACTGCAATGTTAGGTATGAACCTCCTCACAAAATTGATCCTGCCTAGAAATCTTTGTAAGCCTTTCTTATGAGTTGGTAGGGGTAATGCTAGAATAGCAGTGATCCTTTTTGGATCAATTGTAATATCATGCTTGGAAACAACATGTCCAAGAAGCTTCCCCTCATGGACTGAAAAATGCTCTTCTTTGGGTTAAGTGAACCTCCATATTCCGTGCATCTCTCAAAGACTTGCCTTAAGTGATCAAAATTTTCATTGGTATTCTTTGAAAAAACAATAACATCACCTAAATAAATGAGTACAAACTTGTAAATGAGGCATTGGAAATCCATATCCATTGCTCTTTGAAAGATTTCCCTTGCAGTGGACAAACCAAAGGGCATCTTCCTATAAGCCATGGTACCCCATTTGGTAGTAAAGGAAGTTTTGAGCTGATCTTCCTCCTTTTCTAAAATATGATTATATCCTGAATATCCATCTAACAATGAAAACTTGCCAAAACTTGAGAAAACTTGTAAAATTTGTTCCATTAAGGGCAATGGATAATGGTCTTTAAGAGAGGCTCTATTTATATCATGAAAATCAACACACGACTTAATCTCACCATTATTTTTTCTAATAGGTACTAAGTTAGAAACCCAAGATGTATGCTTAATTGGAAAGATGATGTTACCTTCAATTAGCTTGCTTAACTCTATTTTCATGAGATGCTCCAGCTTGAGGTTTAGAGGCCTTTGTTTCTGCCTCACTGGTTTTGCTTTGGGCTCCAACTCAATGGTGTGTTGAGCTAACTCAAGGTTAAAACCCTTTAAATATCCATACTCCCAAGAAAAAATATCATTAAATTCTTGCGGTAAAGAAAATAAAAGCTCATTGTTCCTCTTTGGTACATACCTTACCAAGCTTGAGGAGCTTGTCTCTAAATATCTCGATGGGTTCATAGTGTTCTTGCTTAACTGTCATACTATTTTTATCCCTTCTAACTTGATCATCAAAATTAAAAAATTGATTCTAAGGTTACCAAACCTTTGGGTAGGTTATTTGACTTCAACTGTAAGATCTGGTTATCATATCATTGCTGCCATTTTTGCTAGTTTCCAGCTACAAACTCAATCTCTTCCATCAGAAAATTAATAATTTGTTCATCACTTTCAAAAACCTGCCAACTAACATTGTTATTTCGTATAGATGGTCTCATTATCACCTTTACATACCGTTGTACCTCAACATTGTGAACATCAGTTGGAATATCAAACTGTGAGCCTATGACAACTAGCTTATCAACTTCTTTATTCTGGTTTATAGGAATGGAGAGCAAGTTGAAAGAATAAAAATCTTTAATTAAATCCCAAATCCTATGCTTATACAACTTGAGCAAATCATTTTTCGTAACATTAAGATTTCTTTCTTGATTTTCTATCAATTCATAATCATTAAAAACTTGTAAACATTTTATACCTCTTTTTTGGCGCATTCTAGGCCATGAATAAGTGCTTCATATTCTACTACGTTATTTGAACAATTGAAAGAAAATATTAAGGCTAAATAGTACCTTTCTCCATCAGGATAAATCAACATAGCTCCTCCACTAGCACCCACTTTGCTTCTTGAGCCATCAAAATATAGCTTCCAAAGCTGATTACCTTGTTGTTCTAATTGTTTTCATCCTTAACTAGATTTGGAACAACTGCATCATGCTCCTGAATCATGTAAATGCCTAAACCTACCTCATCCATGTGACTGAAAGGGTCAACTTCCTGATTCTCGGTTGCCCACTCATCTAGATTAATATTATATATGCTTTCAATAGGTGTGTTGGGTTCTAGGGTCATGGATTTATCCTCTTGCTCATGGATGGCTAGGTTTGCATTTATGGCATTAGGAACATATTCTCTATGTCATCTTTAGCTTGGGGATATGATTTAATGGTTAGTCTAGTGCCATATCTAGTTTTGAAAAACACATGTGACTAATCTAATGATAAATACCCACCCAATTTTATAGTAAAGTCCCTAGAAAGGAAAATGGAAAAGAAACGTGGCAAATCTATAACATAGATATTCTGTGGGATTGAAAATTTTGGACAAGAATCTAAGGTAAGGGGAAGATTTTTAATCACTCCAACAAATTTAATGGTTGTACCATATAATTGAACTACTCCCTTTGACAGAGGCTCATATGTCAATCCTAGCATATCCACTAATTGCTTTGGCATAACAAAACTGCTTGCACCTAAGTCAATCATGCAATTGTGCACTAAGTTTTCACCAATAATCAGACTGTTGTAAAATGGAGGTGGTTTAACTTCTTGAGTTGACTGCTCACTCTTGGTTTTAGAGTTGTTCGCAAGCACAACTTTAGGCTACTCTTTAGTAGGTACATCTGAAATTGAAATCTTAACCAAAGCCCCTTACAATAAATATTTTTGCCCAAGAATATGCAATTCATCCAACATAAACAAGCTAACAGTGGCCTTTTTCATATGATCAACAATATTAAATGTAGGAGTACTAACCTTTTGTTGTCCTAGTTAGAAACAACATCATTTTGTGTTGGTAAAGGCTATGATTGAACCTTGGTTTGTTCTTTACCAGTCATAGCTTGATCCCTTGGAAAAATATGAACATTTTGTGAAGTTGTAGGCCCATCTTGACCTTGTTAAGCTGTAGAAGTCTAAATTTTGTCTTTACCACCTTGTTGTTGATCTTTTTCTGCTTGTTGCCCCTTAGAAACAACTTGTTGTCCCAAATCAACAACCCTTTTCTTTGACCTTGTATTAGATACAATGGAGGTATATGACTATTTTTTCCCTTGTAAATGATTTACTCCATATAATTCGTTGCCCTACTAATTCATTAAGGGAACATCAGGAGTACCTTGCTCATTTTGTGAACCTTGTTGTTCATGATTTTCCTTTTCATATTTTCAGAAGTACCATAGTTTATCTGTACCGTAAGAGCCTGATTGACCACTCCATTCATGCATATAGCTTGGTTATGAGGTTGATTACATGGATAGCACCACACATAGTCTTGCAACATAATGTTTTGCATAGGTACAAGATTTTTTGAAGAGTTGGTAACATTGGGATTATATTTCTAAAAAGGCCTAGGATTGTAATTTCTTCTTTTCCCTTGGAAATCAACCTGATAAGGTGGCCTATTTTCTTGGTATGGGGCTTGGTAAGGTCTAGACTCTTGACCAACCTACTTCTTGATATTCACTAAATAATTACTAAATGTCTTCAATATATTTTTTATCTCTTGCAACTCTTGAGATTGGGATGGAACAACACTATTTTGAGTAGATACTTGATAGCCCAAGGCTAGAACAATAGGTAATGGAGCAATGGGAGGTATTTGGATAGGAATTAGAGGCTAAATATTAGTAAATATAGGAATTGGAGGCCTAGGTGCAGTTTTACTAGTTTGAATAAGGCTATTCTCAGCTCTAATGGCAATTTCAAATGCTCCTGGTAACATCACACCACCCATTGATTGAATCATTACTGCAATATCACTATTGAGAGCCTTAAGATAATATAAAAATGCATGATCAACAGGTCTTACTATAGTAGGAATTCTATTCCAAGTTTTTTGGAATCAAAAATTGAAATCTGACATTTGTTCTTGTGGAGCTCTCTTAATAGTTGTCATCTGTTCAACTAGAGATAAATGATCATATTTATCTTGAAACTGACTATTCAATTTATCTCCTAAGTCATCCCATGTTGCAATATAGTTAACAGGTAAACTTCTAAACCACTAGAGTTCCTTTCCTTTGAATGATGCCACCAAAAGCCTAACTACAACATTCTCTTCAGTAATATGATGAACTACACACAATGAGGAAACATCCTTGATATGCTCAATGGGTATAGTTTGATCTTCTCTGGTAAGCAGAGGAAGGATTTTAAATGCTTCCATTGAAATGTCATCATACTGAGCCAAATTCAATGGGATGCCCCCATTAAATGACACAAACACAAAAGCTCTTACCATTGGAGCTACTGGTACTCGTAGATTCGGTATTTACAAATTAGGTACTGGGACTGCTGGAAAAGGGCTTGCAGGCCTATAGTTCGTAGGTGTAGAGCATGATCTTGGTGTGGTGGGTCTCCTTATTTATATCTTATCTCTTCTTCTTGGTGGTGACAGCTGCAAATAATCGAAGGGATCTTCACTTGTCATTATTTGTATCCTTCTAATGAGTTGTTTGGTACTAGATCTATATAGAAAATTAGAGAACAGAGTCACCAGTATGAATTTTCTACCTCAAAAGGCAGGAAATATTGTTGTTCATAACAAGACATCAGTAAGAATGAAACTTCTTGTGAGTTGGAACAGTTCACAGTCCCGCCAAGCGTGCCAAAAACTGTTAACACGTAGGATTGCACTCGAATGTAAAGATGACAAGCTCAACAATCCCGTGTAACATGGAAACACTCTTGAACCTGTGGGTTTCTCATAATGAAATTGAATCTCTAGATTATGGGCTAGTTCCCCTTTTGATTCTTTTATGAAACTTATGACCTATGCAGGAAAAAGGATAGAAAGATTAAGATGAATGGTAAAAACTTATACTAGTAGGATGGTGATGCACCTAAATGATAATGAACATGCAACTCAATTCACAAATACTTTTTAAGATATTTTCTTACACAACTTAACTTGGGCAGTTAAATCACATAAATAATTCATAAAGAGGCTTTGAGAAATCTATCTTTTTGTGAAGGAAAACTAAGTTTTCACAACTTGAAAGAAAGGATTAAACAACAACACAACCTATGACCTTTGATATTAAAATGATTTTTGTGTACATGCAAATATGAATGAGACAAAAATTAAAGGTTTTTAGATTCAAAAAAATTAAATTTTGATCAAAATCAAACATAAAGACACAACACCTAAAACTAAGAAGGTAAACACCTAATTTTTTTATAGAAAAGTGGAAGGAAACTTCTACAAATATTGAAAAAATAATGTTGGAAATAAAACTGTTTTATATAAACTCTGAAGCCGAGCTACAAAGTTTTCTAACTCTCTACAATGCACAAGAGAGTAAGAAGCAAGAAATGAGAAAAAACCTAATTCTTTTCTCCTATATACAAAAAGAGTCTCAAAGTGTCAAGAGGTTGCACTTGCAGTTAACTGCATCTAAAAATATCTCCTCCAAGATGATCCATGAGCAAAAATGAAAACCCCCAAAAAGAGGGGTCAAAACTAAAGTACTTTGAGCTAAACTAGCCTCAAACTCACTGTCACAATTAGTTTGACCCAAGTGGACTTCAAACTCACCTAGTCAACTGAAAATCAAACTTAAAAATCTCTTGTTGAACCCCACTTCTGATTTTTGCATGATTCTGAGAACTTCAAAGGAACTCCAATTATCTCCACCTCCTAATTTTTGCATGACTTTGGGATGAAGGCCGTAATCAATATAAATAAATATTAAATCAATCGATTAAGGATTACTTTAGCTTGTGTCATCGACTTGCCTATATTTTGCATCTTTATGACATTAATTAAAGTAATTTATAATTCGATTTCTCTAATAATGTTTACATTTTATTTTCATTTCAACTCATGAAAGAATTAAGAAGGGGGTCGACCTTGTGTTTGAAAATCATGCAAGATATTTTAAGAAAAAGTGAAAAATACCCCATGAAAGGGTTGGCCAATACTTAGGGAAAAAACACCCAAAAGACAAGACCTGAGCTCCAAAGCATATTCACACTTCATTTCACACATAGCAATTTTTACTTTGCTTGTTTGGGTGTCGCTACTAGGGTTTTCTAGAGCATTTCTCTGAGATTCTAGAGCTAACTCAAACCTATTTGGAGATTATCATGCCATTAAGCCCGCATGGTATGCTTATCCTCTATATCTTTTGTGAAAGAGGACTTCTATTTGTCTTTACACAAAAAATGTTGAAAATTCTTGCTATTCTTTGCTTATTTTCATATGCTCAGCCTCTGTTCTGAGTATTCATTCATTATTTTTCTGGCTGTGGCTTCTTTTGCTGTTATTATGTAGAAAAATGTTGTGGTTTTTCCTTAATAGTGAAAGAAATGAAGATTCACTTGGCTTTCCTGTAGAAAAGATGGAAATGATTGATTTTCTATGTTTTTGTGCTCAGCCTTTAAATTTTTTGTAAGAAAAGATAAGAAACCTTGTGTGTTTGTATTTTCTTTTATTCTCTTTTTTGACTTGGTCACGGGTTTGAAGGTGTAACCCATTATTGGCTGGCCTTTGGAAAATGAATTAAAAAAACTCTCCATGTATTATGATTCTGAGTCTACCCTTTCAACATATTTGAGGGTATTTCTTGATTTCGTCATGGCCGAGAGTTTTATTTTTCTATAATAATTCAAGGGTTTCCCTTCTCCTTTCTATAGTAGGTATTCGAGGTGTTCACTCCTTTGTAGCCGAGGTCATTTTGCAAACCTTGGAAAAATGAAGGGAAAACTATACTATTGGCTCAGCCTTAGAGAATTCACAAGCTTAATGATTTTTTGGGTTTTTTGCTTTGTGATTCTTATTCACCTCTACATATTTGGGTACTCTGCATATTTTTGTTTTTTTAGAGAATATGAAGAAAACCCTTAATTTCAATGCACTTGGCCGAGGTCTTGACTTTGGCCTTTGTAAAATTTTCATGTTATGGGTTTCAATTTTTTCACAAAATTTTGGAGCAATAAAACCTTAGGCTCACTTGTACCCTTGTAGACAGTTCTCTTGATGTGCTTTTAGCCTTTTCAAAACTATCATCTCAACATTTTAAAGGTTTTGACTGTCCATGTGAGTTGACTGCTCCAAGTCTTTCAATATTTTGGAACTTCATGGCAGTCCCTCTATTTGTTATATTGTACTTTCAAAAATGTTGTAATCTTGACATTGATATTGACATGGCTATGGGAAATCAATTTGCATCCATTGTCTAATACAAAGAACGGTGCTTCAACACGTATCACTCTATCTTTGCTTTTTCTTGCTACTATAGGTTATCATTTTCATATTTTTGAGCACATACTTGGAATGTATGATGCATCCTCCATATATAACTATAACTATGTTTGCATACTTCCATGTTGATTATGGACAACTCACTGGAATTGGCACTATACATAATAGTCTTTATAATGTTGTTCCTTTTGATGGACTAAATGGATGTATCCTTGAACTACACATGGATTCCAATTTTTGATGAAGCTTGTGATGAGTTACAAGTTCCAAATTCCACAAAATCACCATCAATGCAATCTATATGATTCTGAAACAAAACTTTCAATGTTTAGACTGCCATTTATTTTGTGAATGTCGCTTCATGATTTTGACTTACTTGCTTTTTAGACTCAGGTCTACTTTTATGTATGGATAATTCAAAACTCATATATGATGAATCATTAAATTCACTGCTTTACTAAGCATCCTTGAACACTTCCCTTTGTTAACGATAGTCTTCAATTTAAACTTGATGCTTCTATGAGACTATATTGTTTCTCAATGTAGCTATTGTTATCTCAAAAGCACCTTTTCTTTGTTTCAAAGATCTTAAGGTAGTAGCTCAAAATGTTGTCCCAACAATAAAACTGCTTCCCTCGTTGTCTTCTATAATGTGACTATCTCTCATGCACAAGACTTTCCATTGAAATTCTTACAAAATACAGTATTTCCTCATGACATTCACTATTTTTAAGTGAAGTTGCTCCATCACTGTAATTCCATTACTGTTGTTGTCTTTGAAAGCTACTCACTTTTAGTATTGTCATTCAAAACATTTATGGAAGCTTAATAGAAAAAATCCATCTTTGATGTTGCTCTCACTGCTTTATGTGACCTATGCATGACTATGGGGACTGCTTAATCAATTTGGATGTATGATGTCTCTTCAATACCTAACTGTAACCATGCTTGCATACTTCTATGTTAGTGACCAATGCAGATGACTTTCATGGCACTGACTTCATTTTGTATTACTATTCTTCATGCATATATGTGCTAAACCTACATGATATGTTGTGTATATACCCTACAATCATGAAAATCCTTGGGAGGCTACACTTTACACTTGTAGGTGGCTCTCCATGTTGCTGATTGGCCATTCATATCCCTCTCAATATCGAGAGTGCAGCATGCTAGGCTCAACCCTTGTGGGAGCCCTTTTTCCTCCACATGCCCTGATGTTAAACAAGATGAATCATGTAATGATAAATGAACCTGTACTTGCATAGTGAACAAACAAGTTAGATAAAATAATGAAGCCAAAAGCTTCCAATAATGATTTGAATCTTCTACTCCTGAATGTTTGTGAAATCTGCATATTTGATCAAATGTTTCATAGGAGTAGATTATATATCTGTTGATGTATGCATATGAAGAGAAATTTGATTCTGAGCTAACACAATCTATTTCTACAGGTATCTCTAGAGCAACCAATGAAGGAGTTGGAGCCGAAGACACAACTGACAACCTTGTGATTCATCATTCAAGTAATGATGAATCAAATTTCCTTTCATGTTCTTTACCTCTTTAGTTGTATAGTTTACTCCTTGTGTTACATTTCATCATGTATGATTAGTTACTCCCATGACTTGTGTGGGACATCATATTTTGTATAATGAATAAACCCACAATTTTTTATGAAAATTGTGTAATCTTTTATGTTGTAAAACATTTACATATTACTTCATTTGAAAACATCTTTTGTGCAATGACAAAACATTAGCAAAAAATTGTATGTACCTTTCTTCTTTAGCTGCAAACTATGTTCCAGCTCTACCTGATTGAGTTGTAAGAAAAAATTAGGTAACAAGACTTCTACAACAAGGGGACATTATCTTGATCCAAGTAAATCAATTATTTTTCTGACCATGCCTCCCTAACTAGGGAGTTTTTTAATCTCAAACAACTTTAGTAGTAGGGCTTCTTTCTACAACTCATGAAACTTAGAATTTTGCATTGCATATGGGGTCTTTTAAATCTATATTTCTATTTCAAATAGGTGTTTATTGGATATTTTATAATGGTCTCCCTTACATAGTGGATTTGAAACTTGCAATAACAAAAATTTAAAAAGCAATCTCCAAATACCTACTTAACATAGGTCAATTTTTAATTTCAAATAGGTGTTTACAAAGAAAAAAATGGTGCCCACCGCTGCTTCCATTGTTGCTTTTGCTGGAGCTTCTGTTGGACGTGTCTTTTCTCTTGGGTGATCTCCTACGCCTCCCTCCCCATGTACTCCTACTCCTCACTCTCTGTCAAATGGTGTGTATAGAACCCTCAATCCCGTAGTTTCTTTTGTGGGTGTTTCTTGGGGCCTGCCTTCTTAGCTCATGTAGGGTTTGTCTGAAACTTCTACCCCTGTTAGAAATATTGTAATGGTGTCAAGGTATACAAAAGTTTGAAATTTTTCATTGATGTTAAAATATTATGTTGTCATTAATTTCAAAAGTATTTATTTTAACATATGAGGGAGGTCCATAGTATTTATTTTAACATTAATGACATAAGATAAAATAAAATATAGGACAAAAATAACGAAAACGACAAAAATCAAAAGCAGCGAAATTAAGATTGGTAATTGTTTACAAAATACAATGTTTTATTATTGAAGAATTAAAGAAGAAAAAATATAATATATTTGCAACATATAAGATAAAATATATAGGAAAAAAATAAAGAAAAGGACAAAAATCAAAAGCAGCGTGATATCCTTAATGAAGTGTGATTATTTGTTATTAATAAAGCAACTCTTATGAGCATTAGTAATGCATAATGAGGGCAGCGATGGAGATAATTTTATGAATACAATGATTTAATAATGTTATGAAGAGGTGGATATCATTGTTGAAAAGCAACAATCTAATTTATTAATCTTTGTAATTATGTTATCAAAAGACATGTCTTAACCAATAGTTATGTCTATTTGAAGAGTTTCCTCTCTTCTTGAAGGAATAATACATATAAAAAGGAGATTGTAATTTGAGAGGATGAGTGTGTGGGTAGTGTGGAGTGTTAGAAGATTTATGATACATACACTAGCCAAAAGACTTTGAAGAGCAGTTTTTGAGAAAGATATATACAAAAGCGAAGCATATTGGAGAGAATAAATAAGCTGATTTATGAGAAGATTTGTAAAGTATTTATGAGAAAATCTATCAAGAGTTCATAAGAAAATTATGAGGAAATTGTGAGTGATTTTATGAGATTTATGAGCAAAGTAAATAGAGATTTGTGAGTAGAATAATGAGAGACTTATGATTATATTCATGAGATATTTCAAGGTAGAATTGTGAAGAGTAATTTAGAGAAGAGTTTTGAGAAGACTTGTGAAGGATTTTTTCAAGAAGACAAAGACTTTGTCGTGTTGAGGTTGGTGCCTCATATTGAGTAGATTGGTGCCTATGACTTGAGGGAATTGGTGTCTCTTGGAGGATGGTGCCTCTAGTAGGTTGGTGCCTACAAATTGGAGATATTGAGTTTCTTAGGAGTTGGTGCCTCAAGTAGGTTGGTGCCTATAAATTTGTAAGAATATTTTATATATAAAGCAATATTTTGTCACGGCTTTCTCTTGTAAGGGTTTCCATGTAAATATTGTGTGTTATTTTGTTCTTCTCATGTGCATAATTATTGATATTGAGTAAATGATGTTATTGTGATTGATTAAGTTTAAATTGGTAAAATTTTGTATTATACCGATTCACCACCCCTAGGCTCTTAGTATAATTATGTGTTCATCAACCCCCCTTTTGAGACTGCTATCCCTCTCACTCACAACTACTCTCAGGTGGCTATGGCTCCTATTCACCTTCTTTGGTTCCCCCTCCCCTGTACCAAACCAACCTCGACGGTGGTTTGTGGGGATGATGTTGCTAAGAATGAAGGTTTTAATGAGAGGCAAGGTTTGGTATGTCATTTTTTGAATCTCTAGCCCCCTCTCTTCTTGACTTGCATAGGTGGGTTTTGGATTCTTGGAGGGCCTTAATGGATGAAAAGATTGAGCTCATCCCCTATGATAAAGGCTTATTTGTTGGTACCTTTTCTTCTGTTGAGGATTGAGGCTCGGTATTGGTCACCTATGGGCTTGGGGAGAGCTCTCTCTCACTCAAACTCTAGACTTCTTCCTTCAATATTCTCATTGAACCACTCAATGCGTGTTCGATGTGGGTTAAGCTCCCAAATCACCCCCTCTAATTTTGGGAAGACTCTTGTTCTGAGGCCATTGGTAACTTTATTGGTCGATTTTAGAAGGTTGATGATTCTACATCTTTTATGGGGCATTTGACCTTTACTCATATTTCGGTGGATCTTAACGTCTCCTTGCCTCTTCATGAGGAGGTTGTTCTATTGGATGAGAATTGACCTTGGTCACAACTATTGGATTATGAGGGGCTTCTGTTCAGGTGGTGTTGTTGCTTCACTATTGGTCACTTGGCTTCATCTTGTTCTCTTCATCGTCATTTTTGTTCAACTACTTGGTGGAAGGATGCTAACGATGATCTCTTGACTGTTTTGACTGTCTCTTTTTCATATCCCTTCCCAAAGTTTTGATGAGCTTCTTGCTTTTGAATTGGTCTTGGTGGGTCTTGAGGACCTTGTTAGTGTTCCTCTTTCATTGGGTGCTTCTCCTTCTCTTGTGGTTGTCCCCACTTTTCTCTTGGTTTCTTTTATGGATGGGGCTTTCCTTCCTCATTGTTGTTCTCTTATTCCCCCTTGGGTGTTGGTGATCTTCCCATGGGGGTTCCTCTTGCCCCCCTCACGGTGGGAGCTTGAATGATAGTATCGCTTGGACAATAGTTTGTAGAAGGCGTAAATGTATCTCCTCTACATATTCCTCTTCTTGTGACTTGTTGGAAAAGTGTTCTAATTTTAGGATCAAGATGCTTGATTCTTGTTTCTCTCCAATTCTATGCTTTGGTAAAAAACATAGCCAATCCTTGTTGAGGCGTTTTAGTTTCTTGATTGTCTAACTTCTTGTGAGCTCCTTTTGCTAGGCCCTCATAGTTGTTTTGTATTATGTACAAGCCCTTCCCATTTCTATCTTAATCAAAACAATAATCTTGGATATTTAATAAATTTTTCCCTTACACAATGTATCTTTGAAACTTGCAACAACAAAATGTATAAAAAAACTCTCCAAATGCCTCCTAACATAGATCTTATTAATAGAAAATTCAATATGAACCTTCCAACAACAAGTAGTACATGAATTAATAAATCCATGTAAGTAAAAAAAAGTATTCATTCCATTGGAGCAAACTAAGGGCAGGAAAGGGTGCAGGGGTTGCAATTCAAAATCTGTAGAAGGAGATGATGGTGAGGGAGAGGACGATGACCTTGATAGGTCCCTTTATGTTGCAATGTTGTCTTTTCTTATGTTTGGTGTTGCGTTGGGTGTTCCTAAAGGTGAAGTTGTGTCTACTGTTGGGGTCATGCTTCCAGTTTTTGTGATGTTTTTTGGTCTTTCCTTGGCTGTTTTTATTTTGTATGAGTTTCATGGGGTGTTCTTTGCCTCCCCTATGGTGTTTCTCTTTCCCCTTCCAACTTCCTTCTTGGATCATGGCTCTCTGTGGCTTTCTAGGGCAGCTTCCTCCTTAGTTCATGGATCTAATCTCTTTCAAAATTGTATTCCTTTTCTTCTACAACTTGTGGGAGTCTTTGAGCCTATTTTGTTGTTGTGGGAGATTCCTTCTCCTTTTGGTCTTGCTCTTCTTGTGGGCTTGGTGCTACTGGTTGTTAGGAGGGATTCTCCTTTCCTCTCATATTTTATTGGTTCCTATAGAGTAGTGTGCGATAGAGTGGGAGGAGAAAAGAACTCTTATTTTGGTGTGGGTACTTATGGTGATGAAGCGGATTTTGATGTCGAGGATGGTGATGGTGATGTGAGTTCTATTGCTTGGTTTGTGGTTTTTTTGGCATGGGTGCTCTTTGTGCCTTTCCTACACTGTTGTGTGGGATCTTTTTTGGAGTTAGGTTTGAGGTTCCAATTGTCTTGGCCCTTTCTTGGTTCGTGGCTCTTGCCTCGTAGCATTCATTTGTTGTGGTGGCTTGGCAGATTTATTGGTTGATTTGTGGGGGCTTTCTTCAGCTTTCTCTCCTTTTTCCTGCAGTGTCTTCTCTTGTTGTGGCTGGAAGTTCTATGGGAAGAGTGTTTCTTGTGGTTGTGGTGATCTGTGAGTGTTTGTGATGATTCCTTCTCCGTCGAAGCTGGTTTTGTGATTGGTTTCCTTTGTTGTTTGGATTCTATTTGTTCTTTGGGGTTTCATGTGTAAGGTGGTTACTTACCTCTATATCTCATTTGGCTATTGGAGGGGGATCTTATGAGTGTTGTGATTTTTATTTTTTCTTCTATGTTTGACCCCCCTCTAGTGTCTTTTTCCCCCTAGTTTGAGTTGGTTATCTTCCTGATGGGGGTTGGTTTATTCTCTGTGTCAGCTAGCTCTATTCTTCCCTTGTTAAATTTGGATTTTAGAGCATTTTTTGTTGTTTTTGTGTATAGATTCTATTGTCGGGGTTGTGCTTAAGCTCATTTCGTTTGACCCATATTTGTAAGTTGTGCATTTCTATCAACCCCTGTTGGGATTTAATGTTCATTTTCCAGGTTAGGGTTGTTCTCTTCTTGATGGTTGATTAGTTAAACTTGCTATTTTTGATGGCTTAGTTTTGTTTGCTTTTAGTACTAATGGTTGTGGTGTACTCATTTTCTCCTTTTATGCTCATGCATCTTGCGATGCCTTTGGATGTCGTATCTTCCCTTTCTTCTATATTTGTTGCTTCCTTCTGGACTCTACAACTGATTTCCTCTATGGAGGTGGAGACTAGTCCTATTGAGATGGAGCCCTCTCCTATTGAGGTGGAATTGGCTGCTATTATTTTAAAGGGAAGAACTCTTCTTTGCTGCATGCTCCTATTTAGGTTTAGTTTTGGTGGGCAGGAGAGTGACAAATTTGGTGGTAAGGGTTTTTATTTCATCCTCTCCTATAGAGGGGAGCTCTCTCCTATTGAGGTGGAGGTTGAGTTGGCATTTTTGGTAGGATGGTGTTGTATGAAAGTGGATGGGTGCAATAAGAATGTTGTTTCCTTGCAGTGGTTTGATGTTTTGCTACAGTCGAGCTATTATAGGTTGATGGTTTGCTTTAGTTTTTCTTTTTATCCTCACTCCTTTATTGTGGTGGGGAGTCTTGATGTGTTGGACCTGCGAATATATATGGGCTAGTGTTTTAAAGGTGTTTTTTGGGAGATGTTGCTTCATGGATGCCTTGAAGTTCGGATTGTCTTACCAACCCTTGGGGTGGTTGCTATTAAGGGTTTTTGTTTTTACAACTTGATGGAAGGCTCGCTGGATTGTTATGTTGGTTGTTCTCTTTGTTCTAGTTTAGTGCTACTGACATTGAACGGTTGGTTTGTTGCAGTCTGGCAATTTTTTTATCCACCCTTTGGGTGGATGTTGTGCTTATAGTTCAATGGGTGGCATACCAACCTATTTTGATGGTTGATTGGGTTTTGAAACCATTTAAACTTGATTATAATGGTTTGATGTTTATCTAGTTTTTCCACCCTTGGGGTGGTTGCTATTTTTGGTTGTTGTTTTGCAGCTTTGTGAATGGCCTTTTGACCTATTCTGTTGGCGTTGATGCTTGTTCTACATGGTTGTTTTGTTGGAAACAAGAGTTTTTTCTTGTTATCATTTATCTTGTTGTTGTTCTTTGTCTTGTTGTTCTTATTGCTAAATCTTTCTTGCTGTAAAAGGGATCAAGGCCCTTTCAAAATCCCTGCTTAATAAAAAACATAGATCTTATTACAATAGAAAAAGTGTAAAAGTGTTAAATACCAAAAACTTATGACAACACAAATGACACAAAAAATACTAAGAATAAATGAAGGTTTCATTCATTGGGGTTAGATTTATGCCTTTTTTGGCATATTGCTTCTTGGGATGCACAGTTAGTAGCTATTGACACTCATGTACTAATTTTTGTGTCTTCTGTGGAAAATGAATGGGTGAGGGCTGCAGAATTAGCCTGAACAAAATATTTAAGAACTCATAGAAATAATGAGGGAGTGATTCATATGAATGATACATTGACACACATGATGAGAAATGTGTTAAAATTTTAAATTATTGAATTTGTGTATTGTAATTACTTTTCCTACATATAAGCATTTATAATTAATCATTGACTTTAGAAATCACGAGTACTTATTTTAATGGGCTATATGGACACGTGGAACTTTTTTAGATTGGGGTACTTAAGATGATTTATTTAGATCTAAAGAAAATGATAACTATAATTAATAATAAAAAATAGGATATGTACCTAGACATACATTTATTTCCCATGAGTCATCATGGCAATATTTGTGTTAAGAGTGAATATGACTAAAGTTTCTAGAAAGTAGCCTAGGATCTAAAAAGATAACGTGTACATGATATTTTTATTATGAACATAGGGGTGATTGTAAGCATGGAAAACTAAGAGAACCTTTAGAGAAAATATAATCTATAATGTACATACATAGAAGATTTTAAACATTAATTTTAGAACATGCTTTGTGTTGATTTTTTTAGACAATAACATATACATGTATATTAGAATTTAATAAGAAATATTAAATGTATAGAAAAATTATTATCAATAGTATATATCTAATTATTTTTAGGGTTTCGGGTTTGCAATTTACAATTTAGGGTTTAGGGTTTAAGGTTTAAGGTTTATGATTTAGGGTGTTAGGGTTTTAGTTTTTATGTCTAGGTTAGGTTTTGTTTTCTATATCTTTTCGGAGATATTATTGTTAACAAGTTTATTGTACATGGATTAAATATATTTAAATATAAATGGGTTTTACAGGCTATAAATTTATTTTAACTATGAAAATTATAATAACCTAAAATATAAACCATGTAATTTCAAACTATAATTGTTAAATTATATGCCTAAAATGTAAACCCTAATTATAAACTATAAACATTAAATATATGGCAAAAAAATCACAAGTCCTAATATGGAGGTTGTTAAAACTTGGTACATGGAAGGGAGGAGGTGGTAGACACAACCTGGAGGTGTAAATAGCTCCAAAAAGGGTACCTATTTCACATGGTTTCTCTCAGTCCACATAAGTGTAATGGAATAGGTACCCATTTCATAACGGGTTCCCGAAATGTAATGGGTACTTGTTTGAATTTCAACTCAGGATCTTGTTCCTAAATGGTACCTATTTTTTTCAAAATGGGTACCCATTCCTGTCAACATTTTTTTGGCTGAAAATTCTCCTCTTTGTGGACCCAACCTCTTGCACTTACCCTTAAGGTTAACCCTAGTGTGAGGATTAGGAGTAGAGAAAATTAAACACTCAAGAGGAGAAAAAGAGTTGCATAAATGTGTAAAACTCCATGAGAGTTTTTGTTAGAATTATGAAAAACATGAGACACGAGATCAAAAAATAAACAAAAACACCTTCCACACAAGAGAGTTGCAAACAATAATATGCTATATCATCAACTAGTTCAAAACTTACATAATGAAAAGCTTCCTTAAACCTCAAGAGAGATAATACAATGAGGAAGAGTGATTTATAAGAGCAACCCTAAATGATGAAGGGATTAGATCATGACAAGTGTCATCATCCTATGTGATGAGACAAAATGATTTAATAATAGATCACTCTAGTTAAAAGAAAAAAACACTCCTAAGTTTAGCTTAAGTGCATGGGAATAAATTAACCTAATAATCAATTAAAGACTAATTAATTATTAGCTAATATATGATTACTCTAGCACCCCCCTTAAGATGAAATTAGGGAGTAGCTAAAAACCCTAACAAAACGAATGCATAAAAATCAAAGAATGCATGATGGGTCTTGACAAACAAGGCCTAATGAGGTACCCATGTACAAATAATATAATCTCACAACTGGAGAAAAGGAGAAAACCTCATGGGAAAAAACTCCTCTCCAAAAGAGAGAAAGGTGAATGAAGGATTAAGAAGCCTCTAAAACTGTGTTTGAAAAAATAAGAACATGACGAATATCGTTGAAGCACAAAGAAGCTATAGAAAATTGTTGAAGGATGACTGATATAGTGTTGAACTAAAGAACCTCCTCTGAAATAGATGATGCTCAGGATCAAGAAGATAATAATTTGCATGAGTGCCCCCAACAATACTACTTGAATAGGATGGAAAAAAAGACAAACATCTAGAAACTGAAGATACATATGGTACATGAATTTGCACGAGTGACCTCAATGAAACTACTCTACCATGCACTTGATTCAAGATGAAAATACAAGTACCAATAGTTTGAAGAACACTAATCAAGTGAAAATAGAAGGTCAACTCCAAAAATAGGAATACAAGCTCATGTCCATATGGTAAATGCTCCATCTCATTGAAATGCATGGGAAACCATCTGTACTACATCTACCTAGTGCATAAGAACAAAAACTAAATACATAGCTCACTCCAAAACAAAACCAAGGAAACATCAACACCAATAGTAGAAATACCCCATAGTGCGAAAAGGGAGAGCCAAGACATGTCCATTGAAACCATGTTTCACAAATAAGTGCATGTTGGAGAACCAAAAACATCTAAACATATAATTTGAAAGTACCTGGAACTAAAAAAATATGTGCAAACAAGGCACACATGCATGAGGCAAGAATCATTGGGATTTGTTGATGTCGCATGGAACAAATGTCTTACTTAATAAAGGTGTGATGGAAAAAAGGAACTCACAACCTCTCCAAGGAACTTTATATCATAGTGTGAGTATAAAAGGTACAATAAGATGTGTGAAATCCCTAAAAAACATGTATAATAGTGGCACTTTATCTTGATGTGTTTATAAAAGAGAAATTTTCTTGCAAAAGATGCTCAAAATGCCCAAATATGATAGAATGTTAGAAATAAATGTAGAACAACCTAAAACAAGTCATCCCACATAAACAAAAAGTTTCTAAGAGCTAAAACTTTCATTTAATTCACTAAAACGTAAAAACACAAAAAGCTACATAAATGATACCTGGAGAAAATATGGAAAAGTGCATGGATGTAGTTGAAGATCCCTGAAAGACCTTTCCAATGTCATTGAAATCATAAAAAATGGAGAAAATGATCAAAAATTATGAGCTCAGGAGTGAAAAAAACACTTCTAACTTTAATAGGCGATAAATGTACCAAAATAAAAAATGGTGATGTGAATCATACCACTAGCAAGTACAAAAAGCCAACTTTTTGATGATATCTCATTCGCCCAATTTTGATATTGTACACCCAAGTTATGGCCAAAAGTTAAAAACTACTCCTTTAAGGCACAAAAGGGGTTTGTAGGGGCTATGTTAGCAAAATATTCATAGAATATTCTCCTTGTTGCTAGAAAAAAATATCTATCTATAAATCCAAAAATTACTAGAATATTCTTGTCATTGCCAGAATATTCTTGGTCTCATCGCATAATCACCGAAAAAGGCATAGAACAATGACAAGTGCTAGAAAGTTGTCAGAATCACCAAAGAAATTGCTGGTGTTGGAAAGTAAAAGTTTTTTGACCTAAAAGAAGTTTGTTGTCAACAAAACCACCATCAGGATGGGAAGTGAGAAGTCAGACGACCATTTGAATTTCGTTGGAAGGGTCACTAGGAGCAACCGTCGAGTGACATAAATACTGCACTGAACAACCAACATAGGGCCCACATAAGGTACAAGGCCTATAGGGACTGAGGCACCCTATGAGTATCCTTAATAAATCCATTCCTACTATTTTTTTATTTTTTTTAGAAAATAGAAAAAAATAATTTTAAAAAAATGTTGACTTTGCTTTTTTTGAAACTCATGTACGAATGGGCCATACATAGCCCCTGTATAAAAAATTGCTTCAGAAGCTCTTGTCATTGACTATAAGCAAATTTATAGTTAAAATTCATTTATTTAGTCTCCCTAATGTATTGAATGCAATGGTGAGGTTCTTTTTGCACTAAAGTGCACCAAAAAATTATCTAACTCCAAAAATTGCAAAAAAAAATGAAGATTCCAGATTCTCCTATAACTCTAGTTGGAAAAAATCTCAAAAATTGAGAAGGGGTTCATTGAATCCACACTTTCATACTATGTTAGAATTGTAAAAATCACGAGACACATGATCAACCAATAAAAAAAACACCTTCCATGCAAGAGAGCTATAAACAATAATCTGCTATATTATCAACTAGAAAAAATTATAGAATGAAAAAAATTCTTAAACCTCAAGAGAGATTAAACAATGAGGGAGAGTGCTTTATAAGAGTAACCATAACTGATAAAGGGATTAGTTCATGACAATTGTTATCATCCCATGTGATGAGAGAAAATGATCTAATAATAACTCACTCTGGTTATTAGGAAAAAACACTCCTAAGTTTAACTTAAGTGTATGAGAATAAATTAGCCTAATAATCAATTAAAGATTAATTAATTATTAGCTAATACATGATTACTCTAATAGTTTTTACCAACAAGAGATGGAGGTAATTGAAATCTTAAAACAAATGTAAGCTAGAAGGTTATGTGTTTGTTGTTGTTGGTTTTTCTTATTTTCTATTATTTTTAGTTGTCGGTGTCAATATTTGTTGTTTATTAATGTTTTATTGAGGCTTTTCTATTTTTAATAAATCTATAATTATTTGTAAAGAGTTTTGGAAGCCCTTCAAAACCCATTTCACTTATCTAATAAAAAATATTTGATGAAATCACCATCAAAATGTTGCTCTGCTACTTAGTTTTCTACCTGTACAATTTTACCTATTTTGAACATATCAATATATTTATTTTCATTTTCTTTTGTATCAATACCTTCATATTCCTCAAATATATAGGTATTGATTTTTCCTTATAACTTTTGATTTGATAATCAAAATTTGAAAAAAATTATATAAGATTGTTCTATGTTTAGTTTCATTTTTTATACATTAAAAAAAATTACATTTTTTATTATTTTTGTACAAGGTATGTGATGTGTATGCTCAATGATACAATTTTTAGATGCATTCACTTAAAAAAATCTAAACAAGGAACATTCAATAAATAATATTTAAAAATTACACAACGTCTAGTTCTAAGTCTTGACTATAATTTGTACCCAAAAAATAGGAGGTGCACATTTAACACTGTTATATTTTAATGATAATAATATACACTTTTTTGGGCACTTAACATTTCACCCTCTTAATATTAACCAATTATAAAAAGTCTTAGTTGTTTAGAGATAAGATTCTAAGTACTACAATTCTTATTATTATTATATGTTCAAATTTTGAGTATATACATTTCAAATTACTCGTCAAAATTTAGATTTCGTTGATTTCAAGAAAAAAAAGTGACCACTTTGACCCTTTTTTTCCATTTCCATACACTTACTCATACATGACCAAAAGAATTAGTGATATCCGACAAGACCACCTCCTAATATTCCAACAACAACCCAAAAAGCCTAACCGATATGAACCTTGTTGATACAATGTTTCTTTAACATTAAAACTTACGGAAAAATCACAAACCATGAGTCCATACACAATCTTCATGGTTTGAAAAAGAGATTAAAAAAAAAAACCATTTAACATTGCCAAAATTTCCAAATGACCCCTAGAAGGAATTAAGCCTACTTTTTGAACACATCAATATTTGGCCTAGCTCCAAATTGTTTTCCAACTAATGAATTCAGAGAATTTGAAGCAACCTATCAACAATTGAATCAGAGATATAGAGAAGAAGACCCTTACCATTCAAAGTCGAAGCCAGACACTGATCACAAGGGGAGAACACTAGACCTTTGATAACATCCACCCAAGACTTTGTCAGCCGTCCACAAGCATTAGACTTTGAATCGTTACCCACCATAGCCGCCAAGCCAATCCACTCAGCTTCCATGGCCTGAACAATAGGACAATCAGATCCCTACAAAGGGGGCCACGAAGTCGAATAGCAATAAATATACTTTTAGATACTAATTTGTGTGCAAGTTTGACATAGGTAGAGCACTTGTAGCCACCTAGAGCAATGTTTTCCTAGAGAAGAACACGTTGCTTCAATACTAATAAATGATAACAGGATAAAGATTTCAGAAAGAAAAATCTGGTTTATCCAAAAGGATTTTTACATCAGAAAGGAAAATCTGGTTATCCAAAAGGATTTTTACATATTGACATAATCTTGCACTACTTCCAAGAAGCAAAACGTACAAGAAGCTTCTAGCCCATACGGTTGTCTGCCAAGTTCACAGCACATTTAGTTGTTTCTATATAGCCAGACAAAACAATGGCCATTATTGAATCCACCGCTATATTGATTTATGCTCTCTTTTAAGTTGTGCTGGTCTCTGAATTTTATTCACAGAGCCAGAAGAGAGTTTGTTATTACATTCATATGAAGACTGTGATTATGAATTTGTATTGCCTTCAACATGGTTAGATTTATTATGAACTTTGGCCTTCACTACGTTGGCGCTGCCATTGGCATATCCCATTTCCATGGAATCCTCAACTTGATCACAGGATTTCTTTTTACCTCCCCAATCTTTGTACAAGGCGTATATGATCAGTTGGAGTGCTCCAAGACCGCATCCAAAACCATTTGGAATCTGATAAAAAAAACCCAAGGTATCAGTAAAGATTTCACAGGTGTAATGTGATAATCATGAAATAAATTTCATGAACTCAGAACTTACAGCAACAAATGGGTCGTGACCAAGGAGGCCATAGATGAACCATGATGTTCCACACAGAAAAACAAAGAGAGAAAGAAAGAATGGCATGTACTCCACACTCTTTGTCTTAACTACCAGTCTCTGCAATTAAGATTTTATTGCTCATCAATATCTATGATAACTAGATTTTCAAACAGTTGTTTAATGTATCAACAGAAGGAATGCAAGATTAAGAGTTTTTAATATCTTACCATTACAGATAAGGGGGAGGCATACATGCAAATAGAAAATATGGTGGCAGCAAACCCACAAAAAATCTTTCTAGCATGCCCATGAAGTGCTAATACAGAAACCAGTGCTATTGTTGTGAAGGCCACAACAACCAGCATGAAGAGACCAAAGATTTTAGCCTGCACATTAGTTCATATTAATTTTGGGTCATGAAAATCAAATCTAGCATACATGAAATAAGAAATATTTATGAAATATATATATTGTTACCTTGGTCTTCTTTTCAGCATAGATAAGAAACAATAGGACGTAAACTATCTCAATGGCTGCACCTGTGCCATTGATGGTGCTCACCAGAAGGTTGTGAGGTGATATAAAGGGAAGCCCATACCATGCTGAAAGCAGACAGTTCATCAAAGTAGAAACATATGGAACACCAGAGAACTGCTCTGTTGATTTGCCCTTGATAATTCTCGAGAATGTGATTCTGCTCACAGCAAAACATGAAAGGATTATTGTGGATTTTGTATTTTAGCAGTGCATCATTATGCAATAGCATTATGTCTCTTTCATTGTAAAATCTGTTGGACGATGCATATTAGGAAAATAGATTATAACAAGCTACACAACAATCATCATGGTTATAATCTGAAATATGCCTGGGACCATATAAAATTTGAATTTTATGGATTACTTTACTAAATTTTGTTATGATTCAGAGTGGGAAAGCCAAATCTCCAAAAAAAGTTATTACAGGATCCTACCTTGGACAAAATCTGGCAGAAAATTGAATCATTTGAAAAAGAAAATTAACCAAGTGTATGAAAAGAGATTTTCTTACATGGGTGACAGAAACAGAAACAGAGCAGTCACATTCCCTGTTCATTAAATCAAAATGATCAGATATATTCAGAACTTCCTACAGAAAACTATATAGATTTCAAGTTAACCAAATAACATAATACACACTCTAATACCTCATTAAAAAACTATTTCTCTACAACACACAAAAGGTACATATTTAACAAAAACAACACTTACCAAAGATACCAAACACAAAATGCAGAATCTCCATACTTATCGCTACAAACCGTGGCTTCACTGTAAGCAGACAATACAAAACAAACAAAAAACCTAGTTTAATCTGCTATCTAGTCATGATTCATGACAATGCAAAACTAAAACTGATTGTGGGCATCGATTTATCATTTTAATACATTTGTGGGAGCAAAGAAGGGAGTAATATAGGGAGTAGGGAGCAGCACTGGTGGTGTGTGGCAAATGATTGCGTACACGAAAGATGCTTGAAACTTTAATTACTTTTGACCTTATCCATTACCTTCTCAGAGTAAACCTCCTCGGAGTAACCAACAATAAATAAATGCTTATGGCCTTTCAAATCTACACTGAAGAAGGAAGCATCTATTTATGCCATTATCTGCGGGCAACCCACGTTACTGATACATTGCAAGTGCATCTGTCACAGTTGATAACTACCACGTCTCGGGTTCGACTCTCCGCTATAGCTACATTCAATATTCCTCTGTATCCCGCTTCCCAACAAGAGGTAGTCTTTTAATGTATCTTTGCCACTCTCAAAAGATTCAATTTACACCGCAATTGCTGACGATAGCAATAATTCGTCTTCCCAGCAGACAGCCCAAATGTCAAAACTAGAGAAATGTCAAAATTAGTATCTAAAAAGTATATGTTTTGTTACCACAGACAATTTGATTGATCACAGAGAGTTGGGAGTAATCAAAACTATTGTTTTGGGGGCCTAAACGCCCAAATGTCACGCCCAATTTCTATGTGCATTTGTCTTAGATATTCAAGAAAAACCCAAACATTCTTATCTACAATTAGATGGAGTGGATTTGATAAGAAAAATCTGTTGAGGAATTGGCAAAACTCTGAAAATTATTAGGCTTGATACTTCCAAACTACTTTCTGTAATGGTAATGTTGCAGATAAAATATCAAAGAGAAAACAAATTCTCTGATTTGATGCTCCCAAGTGTCTTAAATGAAAGTGGGGCTCATTACTGCATATGCATCTAAGAGACTTGGCCACTTGTTAGCCTTGATGGTTCCAAGTTGAATGAAACAATGGCAGGTTGATGCCTCCCTGCCAAAAACACACTTCAAAATCCAGTAGCCCTTGTCAACCCTGCACAACTTCACGAGTAATATATGGAAACTGTTGGCTGCCCCTCACCAACCTCTAAACTTTCTATACCTACATCCTTTTAAATTTCCACAGATTAGTTGATATAGGCCTATTGATCAGTGCCAGCATAGAAATTAGAACGAAATAACATTTAACACAGTATTTCAATCTCATGCAAACCTGTGATTGAGCGTTGCATGAATGTGCTCAAGATGCTGATATGAAGGTTCAGTTGTAATTCTAGAGGATGACTTAATTCCCATTGATTGCGGTGTTAATGTGAAGAGGTGGCAACCATTGGTGGGCTGCCAATTTGTTTAATTTTTATTTCTATTTATGTTTTTTGAGTTAATTAAGTTGATTGATTTGGTAACTGAAATGATTGGCAAATTGACTATTTGTATGGGTGCTAGTTAAGTCATTCCATGAAGGAGTTGAAAGAGTCAAGTCATTCGATTGTGAGTTAATTAACATGATTGGATAGTTAGTTTATGAGTGAAATTTATAGATTTATTGATTTATTAAATACATAATTAGATAGTATGAGGTGGAATTTATAAATTTATTTAATAGACGATTAGATGATATGAGGTGGAATTTGATATTTATTTGAATATTTGATGAATAATAGGTGGATAATGAGTGAATTTTATTTATTTATTTATTTAAATGATGGATAATTAACTCATTTTAATTAGATAATAAGGAATTATTTAATTAAATGATGATAGATCAAGTATTAATGGTAATAATTGGATGATAATGAATAGTAATGATAGGAATGATAATTAATATTAATTATTATATCAATGATTATGATTAGTAAAGAATAATGATAGAAAAAACATAATTATTTTAGTGTCTACATTTTGCCCATCTTTAAGATGATGTCCAAAATAATATTGCTTCAAAGAAAAGAAAACTAGCTAAGGAGAATGAATTAGATGAGATAAATAAATTGGTGATGTGTCCCACTTGGATGAAAATAATAATAAAAGATTAGATAGTGGATGGTGCCATATTGAGAAATTATTCATACATTAAATACATGACTGAGCTCTTGAAAGAAGAAATCTGAAGAAAAAGTTAGATGAAAGATGAAAATGATGGGAGAAAATGGAAGAAGAAAAATGAAGAGATAGATTCAATAAAAATTGAAGTTGATTTAAAAATGTGATATGGATGATGTATGCATGATAAGGGATGGAACGATGATTATGGATTTATTATGATGATATATGGGTGATTGATTATTTTTTAATGCATAAATGTTATGTTGACATGTGGAGAGCAATTTTATTTTAATATAGCAATGGATGTTATGTACCAAGGTATATAATACCAAAGTGACAATATATCCAATGCATGGATTGACTCATAAGAAAATGACAAGAGGATTCCAAAGACTTGCAAGTTGTTTGAAACTCTTAGCCGATCCTATGATCATACAATTAACATACATGAGGAATCCCATATACACCTCAAAATGTGTCACATCTTTGTGGGTCTTGTGAGGGAACAACTAACAAACATGGCACATGGAAACAATAGACTGTGTCCCAATGTATACTGGTCAAAGTGCACCATGATATATAATGATCACAATGACCATGCCTAGGAATAATATGGGTCAAAAGATAAATAAAAGAGATAAAATATCAACTATCAATTGACATACAATAGTATTACCTCTTACCAAGGTGTTGAAAAGATAAAATGATGGATGATGATGTTTGATTTGGGGAAGGATTCATCCCACCTTAGAAAGTGATGGATGAGAAAATAAATTTTATAATGGAAAATGATGTAGTCCAACTAGATATTCTATCCAAGTTGTTTTAGAGTTCTTGATTTGACATTGAAAAGTGCAATGTTTCAAGTGTGTAGTTATGGTTTGGAAGCATGGGCTATTGTTTGATGTTTTATTAATGAATGATGGAAATGCATTTTTATTAATGAGAGAGTGGGAAATGCATGGAACTCATTTATTGTAGAAGGCATCCAAGTCATGAAGTGAAATGGAAGACATTTATCAAGATTTATTCTAAAATAGAATTTAATCACCTACCTTTAGTGTAAAATAAGGCATGAAATGTTGTGGATAAATGAGTAGAATAATGTGATGGAAATGGATAGATGAAGGATGAGGACTTGAAAGATGGTAGGGTTTAGTTTATTACGCAAGGTTCCTACAGTAATTTTTTTCGCAAGGTACTTGTCCAAGACATCCCTAGAACTGGTTTTCACCATAGGACAATTTTTATCTTTACTATTTTCATTTTTTTGTATTATTTTTTTTTGTATTTTCTATTGGGGTATTCTTCAAATTAGGCTTAAAATAATTTGAGGTACATAATATTGATAGGCTTGTCGAGATCTTCACCCTTAAGGGTAGCTAGCTAAAAGTGTTAGTGGTAGTGATTGTGATTTGTATTTTGTTCCATGGTGGGCCAACAATAGCATGTTCTTAAGATCCCTTTGGCTAGGACCTTGCTAATAGTGTGTGCAACATAGATATTGATATGCACTTAGATACTAGTGTGAAATACGACTCTTCCAATTGAAGGAATATAAGGAGGGTATCAAGTGAAGAATCCTTCAATATAGTATTCCACCAAGGATGGTGAAATGAGATGAATAATGTATGAAGGTTTTATGTTGAGTACATGATATGGTGGACCTAGAATAAGATGTGATCATGGAGGAAATTGTGTATATCATGGTAGTAGGTTTTGTTAGGATCATCAAATTTGTAAATGGGATTCAAGGAAATCATACATGAGGTCCACCATGACATTTTCTCCTTTGTTATTGATTTTAGATAACCTTTTCTCTGTCAAAAAAAAGTTGAGTTGTTTTTCTATTGATACCTCAAAAGGTTTTCATCAATAGACATGTCAATTTTTATTTCTTTTGTATTTGATAGCACCTCAAAGAGGTTTTCACTAAGAGACTTTGATTTTTTGATATTTTTAATTTTTTGCATTCATTGGACTTGTAGATACTAGAAATTTCCTTAACCTACAAGTAATACTTTTACACTAATTATCATCATATTCCTAATGATTAAATATGATTAATTATTTAATTATTATCTAATTTCATATTCCACTATAAATTAAATAATTTTATATTATTTAGTTAATTCACTTTAACCTTATTCCTCTTGATTAACTAAATAAATTATATTTATTTAATTACATCCCTAATTATCTTTATTCTTCTAAATTAATTAAATAAATTAATATTATTTAATTTATCATCCTTTATCGTGGGTGATAGGGTGGTCACCTTGCCACATATTTCTTTGTAGCAAGGCTGAGATTCTACGAGGTTTGTTGGTGTTCTCACAAGGAATGTCTAGGTGGCTATCTGAAGTGGCATTGAAATGCACGTTCATTGGGCATCCATTTGGAAAGGAGGTCTGAGCAAGTTGGCGAGCTTACATGGAATGTCACCCTGGCATTTGAAATTGGCTAGGTAAGTGTTTTAATTTGGCTGCTCATGTGCATGTGTCTACAAGTGGCATAGTCAGATATAATGATATCCATTGATGACCTCAGGTTTTCATGCCATCCCTGCTGGCATTCTCGATGGTATTGAATACCGAATCTATGGATGATCGGGTGAGGATACGAAACCTAACTTCATTGGCACAACATGTTGAACCTCATCATATAATTTTGGCTCTAGTGGTAGAAGAACAATTAAATTTGGATGGCACACATGATTATGCACAGTGTCATAAGCGTTGGTGATCAAGAACCATAAATATTGGAGGTGGCACAGGTTTGGGAAGTTTGTATGCAATTTTCAATGTTGGATTTCTAGAAGTGTTAATGGTTGAACACTCAAAATTTATTTTGGAGATATCGACGGATTCACTCATCAGTTTGGGGCTCAATACTCCCATTCAAGGGGATTGCAAAGCTAGGCAGATGACTTTCAAAGCAATAAAGGACTAGAGGTTAAAGAGAATCATGCTTAGGATTAATCACCACATGGTGGTGGTTGTCAAGATGATTTTGGGAAAAGGGCATCTGATGAACCACGAGACCTTTTGGGTTAACATCCACATTGTGTCTCAATTCCTTACTTGCGTTTTGGACACCCAAACTCCAAAAGCAGATTGAAGGCAATTGTCTGCAAACTTTTCAAAAAGGAGTTGCTAGGCGGTTTGGACGAGGTCTTACATATGACATTTCCTAGCTTTGGCACTCCGAAGCCAAGTGATATTCCTTTGTTGAAGGTTCCAGGTGAGGTGGTCAAAGTCTACCCTTTGCTTCTAGAGCTAAAAGGGATGGTGTTGGTGAGGCACCGACAATTGGTGGGTTATGAGGTAAGTTTTTTTAAGGTCTTAATGCTTGAGCTTGTGGGTGGATATGAGTGGGTGTAGGAGTTTGATCAATTTGCATAGATGAATGGCTTTAAGGTGATGGAAAGGTGGCCTCTAGGTGGTGGTCTTTGGTTATAGCTAAAATGTGTTTTATGTCTATATTTCCATGTGGGTCAGGTGAGGGATTTTGGTTGGTGTTTTCTTCCCTATGCTATTGGTAAAGTCTAGTGTCCATCTTTAATATTGGTACTAGTCCTTTCTCTCTTGTTTTAGTGAATCGATTGTAGGGTTTCAAGGAAATTTTGATGGCAGTTTGGGGGTTCAGTTTGCAAATCATGATGGCTAATGGGGGCCTTTTTGAATATCTCAGTAGTAATATGGTTGCTAGGTTGGCCCAATAGGGTAGTATTTTGCAAATTTTTCCATACCTACTTAGCATACGAATTGTAATTTTTTTTTGGCAACTTAATATACAAACATCTCTTACATATAAAAAAAAATCCATCCATTATCCCTTCCAAAATTAAATAATTACTTTAATTATTTAATTATCCATAAATCTCTCAACATTATCCACCCTCCATAAATAAATAAAACAATGTATTTATTTATTTAATTCCACTTTCACATTCCTTTAATAATTAATTATTAAATTTCATGCATTTCCACCTCATTCCTAACGAAGACTTTCTCTCGATCCCCTGAGGTGGAATTAATTAACATGATTGGATAGTTAGCTTATGATGTGGAATTTATAGATTTATTGATTTATTAAATATATAATTAGATAGTATAAGGTGGAATTTGATATTTTATTTAAATATTTGATGAATAATAGGTGGATAATGAGTGGATTTCATTTATTTATTTGAATGATGGATAATTAACTCATTTTAATTAAATAATATTGTTGGAATTATTTAATTAAATGATGATAGATCAAGTATTAATGGTAATAATTGGATGATAATGAATAGTAATGATAGGAGGATAATTAATATTAATTATTATATCAATGATGATGATTAGTAAAGAGGGTAAGTGCAAAAAGATGGGGGACCAAAAAGTGGCCAATTTACCTGAAATAGTGAAAACACGAGCACATTATAACGTGCTTGTGTTATGGTTTAAATTTCAAAAGACATGTGTATTTTGAATTGAAAAAAAGTGCATTTTTTGAAAGAAAAAAAAAAAAACATTTCTAAAATACAAGCGCATTACAACGCGCTCGTGTTTTGGCTACTAATGAGTCTAATTAATGGCTCAATTTTGATACCTAGGTTTATCATATATTTACTATTGATACTATAGACTTTGGCACCTAGTTATTGACATTCTCCATGTTATTTCCCTAGATTTATGAACCTTGGGCATGAACTTATCCTTGTGACTTTTGATGATATAACATGCTATGTGGATTATCTATGTTAATTTAACATGTGGTTGAATGGATGTTACTTTAAGGTAATTATGGATATGCAATTGTTTTGTGTGTGCTAATGTCATTATGCAGGTTCATATTAAGATGCTAATGTAAATGAAGCTTGCAAAGTGGAAGAAGCTCCTGCCAGCTGGTCAGTTGCTAAGGAAGTCAAAAAGATGGTCATTAAATAGGTCAATGGAGGGAAACTCTCAATGGAGGCTTCCAATGGAGGGAAATTCCTAGCTCATATGGAAGTTGTAACTACCTTTTAAATGATCATGTTTGTTAGTTGAGAAAATCTAGGAAGTGTGTTGTGTTGGATCCTCGTTGAGGAAAGTCTACTTTGACTAAATATGGCATGCATAACTTCCTCCCTCTCTTTTCTATGTTTTCAATCAAGGCATCCTCCTATTTTTGGAGTCATGCCTAGTTAGTTAGGGTTAATTAGAAGATCTTTCCCCTATAAATAATGGTCAGATGCCCCTTTTCACAAGGTTGGATGTTCTAAGATTGTACTTGCATTTTTAGTTTAAGTAATATAGTATATTGCTATGTTGTAATCATATTTTCAAGGAATAAAATGATGTTCGTATTTGTTGCATCTATGTTAGCTTAAGGAAGAATCACTCAAGGGGCCCACTTGGTGAGAATTCCACCTATTTAGTTTAAAATTTATTTTCCTATTCAGCAACTAGTCTCACCAATAGTTGTCTATTCCTACAGCCATTGGAACTTTGTTCTTGACTATTCCTGCAACCAAGGAGACAGAGTAGTTTCCTATTTGTTTGCTGAGATTTCTATTTTTGTCATCCATTTCCAGTTCAGTTGTTGATGCTTCAGTGTAGTTGTTGATTCATGCTTAGTGCTTATGTTAATTTCTTTCCAGTATTTTATTTGTTTTTCTTTTCTAGTTTAAGGATGACTACAGTTGAGTCCTAGTGCACATACAATGCTGACCCATTTCAAGTTTACATCCTTGGGTTGACAATGAAATGAACCTTCATGATGAGTAAGATAACTACTTAGTGTAGATGTCTAATCTCTAAGTCACAGCTCTAAGGGATTAGTTATTGAACCATTAGAGGAGGCCAACATTTTTGGTGTCATTGTCGGGGATGGTGTCAAACTAGGAAGTTCTTTGGAGTCATTTTATTTTCTTTCTTATTTTAGTATCTATGAAGTTTTTCTTAGCATTCCCTTCATTTGAGAAAAGTAATGATCTGCCATTCTTTCACCAATTCTTTGTGTGAGTTGGTTGATACTGAGTTAATATCGCATGCATAGAGGTAGGAGAAGAGATGTTCATGGGAGATTCCTTCCTAATGACCCTAATCTTGATACTAGCTAGTTGAGTTTCAAAATTTTCCAAGAGACGAAGAAGAAGAGGAGGAACATCCTTTTGCTAATGCATTTCCCAATTTGACCAGTTCTGAAACTTCCTCTGAAGACCAAGCTGCCCAAAACTTGATTGAGAATCCATTTGCTTTGGCATTCCATCAAGTAGATATGGCTCATGCAAATCCAAATAGACCTAATCAACCATCTTTTTCCATTTCCTATCATTCATCAGAATGAAGTTGATAATCTCAAGAACATCCCTTCTTCAGTTCTTCCTAAGTTCTATGTGCTTGTCACAAAAGACCTTGACACTTTCTTGTTTGAGTTTGATATCCTTTGCAAAGCTATGACTATACCACTGATGCTCATAGGCTTAAATTGTTTCCTACCACCTTGAGAGAAGCTGCATTAAGATGGTTTATGAGATTAGGTAGGAATATTGTAGAGACTTGGGATGATATGAAAACAAAGTTTCTTGAGAAGTATGAAGAATATTATAGGGTTAGTGATATGAGAGGAGATGATATCTTCAGGATGCAGCAAAAGGAAGATGAAAGTTTGGATGACTATATTTCAAGGTTCTTATTTTGCCCTGTAGAAATCTCCACATCATGCACTTAATGAAGAGTCTCAAAAGTTTCTCTTCCTTAGAGGGATCAATGAGAGTTGGATTGATGCTTTGGACCTAATGGGAGGAGGAGATATCACCCAAGTTCCCTGGGATGATATTAAGAAGATATGTCAAAATTATTCTAGGGCAGCTTTAAAGAAAGGAAAGGTTACCAGTCCTCCATGGGTAAATCCTCCACCAACGGAGTCTCAAGGATGGAAATAACTCATTTGCTGGCAGATTTCAAGCAGGATATCATAAACAATATAGCTACTCAACTAGACACTCTTCAAGCAAAGAAGAAACAAGAGGAGGAGAGGCAATGTTGGCAAAATATTGTCCTCATTCCAGACAAAAGAAGGACTATAGATGCAAAATGGTAGCCAACATTGACAACAAGAAGATTCCACTAAAATTCAGGCTAGTTCAGGTAGATGATGATTAGGTTTTCTACATTGCACAAAGAAGACCATGGGCTCCTAGACAAGGTATGCCACCAGATCCATTATCTTTTAGTGGACCTTATTTCAATTCCTATGCATCCGGTAATCAATGGAAATCCCCATACCCATCGAACTATGGAGGATATCCACCTTATCCTTGGAACAACCCTCCAAAAACCTGGCTCAATTACCAAAACTCTCCACCCCAGTGGCAGCAATCCCAAGGGAATTGGAAACAACCTCTAGGAAACTGGCAACAAACATCCCAATGGAGGGGAGGAAAACAATGGCCAAACTAGGCAACTGGTTACATGCAACCACCTCCACAGCCTCAACATCCTACCATAATGCCTCCTACTAGCTCAAATTCTAGCACACCTAACCCAAATAACAAACCACAATAGTAGCCCATCTACTTTGCAGATCCTAATCAATTTCTTGCATATGTTGTCAGTGTGAGTGATAATCATCTACGTTCAAGAACCACTTTTCCAACTCCTTCCACTCCTATCATCACCAAGCTTCCTATGGAAGAAGAGGAGCATCAAAATGTCCCTATTCTATCAAGTGTGCCTAAGAATCCTGAACCAATTTAGCACTCTCACCAAAACCCACCATTTCCTCAAAGGTTAGAAGTTGTGAAACAAAAAGAAGAGACAGAAGAAACAACCTTTGATATTTTGGACTAGTTGAAACACATATGTGTGAAGATACCCTTGTTCTAGGCCATGAAAGATGTCCCCATATATAGCAAGGAAATCAAGGATGCATGTCTCAAAAAGCCAGGGAGGAAAAATAAAGACCCCACTACTATTCATGTGGTGGGACAATGGGCAGATATCATGCTTGGGAAAGTTACTATTCCTAACTACACTGACCCAAGTAGTCCTATGGTAGGAGTCATTATAAATGGAATCCAAGTAAAGAATGATCTAGTAGACTTGGGAGCAACAATAAATGTGATGACTAAGGATATCCTACAACAAATGAATATTGCAAATATGAGACATGCTCCTACCATCCTGCAACTTGTCGATATTTCCATTGTCAAACCAAATGGTATAGTAGAAGACCTTGTTGTAACTCTAGACTCTTGGGAGTACCTAGCAGATTTCATGATCCTTTCCCCTAAAGCTACATCGAGAGGGTATCCCATTATTCTAGGAAGGTTGTGGTTAGCTACAACAGATGCTTACATTGGATGTCAGTTAGGGGACATGACTATTTCTGATGGGAGAAGCACTAAAATTTTTGTTCTCTATCCTCCTGCCCAACCATCCCATGATATCGATAACCCCATATGGCCACATGTTGGAAAAGAGGTCGAGGAAGTCAATTTAGTGGCACAACTCATGATGATAGGAAAAATTCCTTTTATGCAGCTCGAAGTATTATCCCATATAATTTTGAACCATTGTGAAGTGCATGAAGAATCCTCCACTCATGAATCTAGTTTTGTAGGTCCATTACAGACAATTTTTCCCACTTTTCCTGCAATTGAACTTCCTATAGCAACAAATATGCTTCATACATTGTTTCCACATGAGTTAAAAATTCCAAGCATCCATGAAACAACCATGATTGAGTTGACCACACAAGTACAAGTTTCAGAAGGAAAACATTCGAATATTAATAGGAAGTTGAGTCAAGAGAAATAGTTTTCCCTGACAAACCAGTTGAAGACCCATCAACATACATTTGCATGGGATTACCATGACATGAAAGGATTGGATCCCAAGCTTTGTACTCATAGGATCTACATTAGAGATGATTGCACACCAGTAAGGCAACCATAGAGGAGAATCAACCCTGCATTGAGGGAGATTGTAAAAGGGGAATTACATAAGTTATTGGATGCAAGATTTATCTACCCTATCTCAGACAGCCAACAAGTGTCCCCATTGGTAATTGTGCCTAAAAAAGGGAGGTAAATGGAGAGCTTGTGTTGACTATAGAGAACTAAAATCTGCCACTAAAAATGATCATTTTCCCCTTCCTTTCATAGACCAATTACTAGATTCACTTGTAGGTAAGCAGTATTTTTTCTTTCTTAGATGGATTCAATGGTTATAATTAGATATAGATTGCAGCCAAGGATCAAGAGAAGAAATCTTTTACCTGTCCTTAGGGGACTTATGCCTATTTAGTACTTCTATTTGGTTTATGTAATGCACGTGCAACCTTTCAAAGAGCAGTCATTAGTATATTTTCAAATATTTCACATGATTGTATGGAGAACTACATGGATGATTTTACTACTTATGGTGTTGATTTTGTAGAAGTATTAGAAAATATAAGAAAAGTTTTGCAGAGATGTGAGGACCATAATCTATCCTTGAACAGTGAGAAATGCTTCATGATGATGCAGGAAGGAGTAGTCCTTGGCCATTATATCTCTTAGAAAGGAATTCAAGTGGACCCAACCAAGATTGAGGTGATTACCAATCTTCCTATTCTTTCCAAGCAAAAAGATGTTAGAAGTTTCCCGAGACATGTAGGATACTATAGGCACTTCATAAAATATTTTAGTAAGATGGCAACACCACTTTATAATCTTCTAACTACATATGATGAGTTGCAGTGGACAAAGGAATGTGACAGAGCATTCTCTGATTTGAAAACAACCTTAACCCATGCCCCTGTGCTCAAAGGCCCTAATTGGGAGCTCCCTTTTCATATTCACATAAATGTATATGATTATTCTATAGGGGTTGTCTTGGGACAAAAATAGGGAGAAATTGAGAATGCAATCTACTTTTTCAGCAAGAACCTACAAGGAGCTAAGTTTAATTACACAGTGACTGAGAAGGAGATGTTGGAAGTCATCTATGCTCTTAATAAGTTCAGCCATTATATAATAGGATATTAGAGCTTTTTCCATATAGACCATGCAGCCATAAGATAACTCATGAATAATACCTTGATTTTAGGTAGGCTAGCAAGGTGGTTGTTGTTAATACATGAATTTGATATCACCATTGTTGACAAACCAGGAAAGGAAAATGTTGTGGTAGACTTTCTCTCTAGATTGATTACATTAGAGGACACTCAATTCATTAATGACTCCTTCCTAGATGAAATTTTTTTTTCCATTAGTGTGCACACACCTTGGCATGCAGACATAGCCAATTATCTGGTTACAGGGATAGTTCCCCCTCATTTCTTTCCAAAAGAGAGAAGGATTCTTATTGAAAAAAAATTTCTTTGTCATGGATTGCAAGATTTTTATTCTACTCTAGACCAGATCATGTAATGAGATGTGTAAGAGAGGATGAAACCTATAATATACTACATGCATGTCACATGAACCCTATGGATGGCACTTTGCAGCTAAGAGGACAACAATGAAGATTCTTAATACAAGATATTACTAGCCCACACTTCATAAGGATGCAAGAAAGTATCCTAGGAGGTGTGATAGATTCCAAAGGATGAGTTGGCCAACTAAATCTGATGAGATGTCGAGCTATACCCTTAGGTATTCATCACACAATTTGATAAATGTGGACTTGATTTTGTAGGATCAATTGATCCACCATCAAATGGAAAATCTTACTTCATGGTTTGCATTGACTATGTGACCAAGTGGGTTGAGGTCAAGGCTATGAAATATTCCAAAGACAATAAAGTTGCAGAATTCCTCTATGAAGAAATCTTCACACACTATGGAGTTTCTAGGGAGATAGTGGCTGATCAAGGGGATCAATTTACATCAAATCTTTTCATAGCATTGGTTAATGAATATAATGTAAGCCATAGGAAATATACCCCCTATCACCCTCAATCCAATGGCCAGTCTGAGGTGACCAATAGGGAAATAGAGGCTATCTTGACCAAAAAAATGGCTATTCACAAGAAAGATTGGGAAAATAGGTTGCTAGAAGATGTTTGGGCTTATAAAACCACTTGGAAGACAACTACTATTTTCACTCCTTTTGAATTATTGTATGGAAAAATAGCCATGATGCCCATAGAGTTTGAGCCTAAAACCTTTAGAACTGCACTAGATCTTGGGATAGACATATCCAAGGCACAAAAGGATAGAATCATGCAATTGAATTCCTTAGATGAAATGAGAAATTCAACTCTTCATCATGTTGAGATGGTGCAAAATCAAAGAATCTAATGACGTGACAAATACATAAAGGAAAAGAAGTTCCATCCAGGTGACTAGGCCCTCTTTTATGATTCTAGGTATCAAGATAATGCAGGAAAACTACAAACCAAGTGGTTGGGACCATATGAAGTTGTAGATTTCTTCTCTAATTTTGTTGTTCAACTCACAACCATTGAACCTATTAGATTCAAACTCCTGGTCAATGGTCACCATCTCAAGTTATATCATAAACCAGATTCCAAACAAGAATTCATGTAGCAATTTATTCAACACCAAACCCTTAAACTTCCTGTAGCCAAAGGAATCAGACCTAGGGTCCCTCCTTCTGACTAGTCAAGGTATGCATGCAATCACAATAAAGATTTCCACTTTTGTGGGAATCTATTTCTCCATCAATAAATCCATCCGCTCATCCATCTCCATCCTTTCTCTCTCTTCCATAACTTTAGCATCACTTCACTTCACCATCACTTCATCATCACTTCATTCCATCACCACTTCATTTAATTGCTCAACTATACTTTTAAAGTAACCCACACTTCCACATTTTTTGTAAATGACACTCCAAATTTTTAGGTACATGCATAAAAAATTGTTATAGCTTAATTATCTTAAATGCATTTGTTTAATTGTTGTACATTAATGTTGATATTTCACATAGCCCATAATTGTACTCTGCCTTGTCACATCATAATTACATCCCAACCTGTGCAGACACATGTTGTAATTTAGGTTGGGGGGAGTGTAAACCCACATATCCACATGCCATACATGTCATCCATGCACTAGCATGGTAGCAAATTTGAAATGAGCTAATATAGTTGAAATGATGGCTAGCATGTATGATATGACACTGAACTGCCACCATTTTCCTTGATGATACTCCTCATTTATGTTTCTTTACTACCTTATTCATAGTCATAATGTCACTAAAAAGGAAAATTGAAGAGTCACATGAAATTGGTGTTAGCACTGAAGAAGATTTGTAGGAAGCAGAAGAGATTAGGTTTCCAGAGAAGGATTGCAAGAAAGAAAATTTTGCAAAAGTATTTTCCAGATTCTGAGTAGAAATAATGGGAGGTCAAATGATTAGGAATGAACCTATAGTTCATGAGTTGAACTGCAGGATGCACTCTCTCTGGCTAAATTCAGAAATTGTGGATGGTTCAACTACTTTCTGAAACTAGACAGTTTCAATGAGGACATTGCTCTATAATTTTCACAAACACTTTCTGACAGTAAGGCAATGGTAAAAGGGCTAGAATTTATAGCCATCGAGGAGAGAATTGTTGAAGTAATAGGCTTTCCTGCTAAAGGAGTTCCATACCCTACTTTCAAGGATGCAAGGTCAGCTAGGGAAGAATTCACTAAACTTAGTGATCCTCTGCTTGTTGTAGATATGCAAGGAACAAGAAGAACTTCTCTGCCAAAAAAATGGAAACAAGTTGCTATCTACATTACCAAATATATTTCTTGTGAGGGTTGCTAGGCACGCCTCCATTCTGTGCATTTTAAGCTCTTGAACCATATGAGACATGGTAGAAGGATGAACATGCCCACTTTTTTGTACAACCTTCTTGTGACCATGGCTATTGAAACACAAAAAGGTAGGGAAAATTTTCCCTCCCATCACTATTTGATAAAATTTTTAGTTGAAAAATCTTTACAAGAAGTTTCTGGTATGTCATAGGGAGAATTTTTAATCATTAATCAGTTTAGAGTGGAGAATGTGGGTCATAGAGGTCAGTCCCAAGCTCATAGGGTTATTAGGGGTGAGAGGGTTGCTAAAACCACTCCTAGAGCTTCAACCTCTAGCACAAACCCTCCTATAGCCAAATCAACAATAGAAATTGGCTCCTCTAAATCAGAGTATTTGGATGAAGAAATTTCATCCTTAGACCCTAATGTGAATGGTCTTCCTAAAACTCCAATTCATAGTAGGGTTGCCATTAGAAAAGAGGAAGCACAAATGAGGGGCAGGAATTAGAAAAGGGAAGGCCAAGAAGCAAACATCAGAAAAAGAAAAACCTAGCCCTAGGAAACAAAAAGGTTATGACATTGGTCTTCCTGCAACCACTGAGAAACATAAAATCCCTCTAAAGAGATCAAAACCAGCTGATCCAACTACTAATATGCCTCCAAAAATAATCCCTAGACTCAGAAGAACACTTGGGAAGGAGACAAAAGCTCCTAAGGGGTAGGTAAATGTTGAGGTGAAAGACATTTTTGAGGAACAAGCAAACATAAGATTACCAGAGCTTACTATTGTTGCAGAGTAGGTTGAAAATCAAGAACCATTGCAACCAGAGCAAGATGAGCAACCAGAACCACTACAACTGGTGCAATTTGAACAACATGAACTAGTGCGAGGAAAGATCTTGGTAGGGAAACATAAACCTCCCACTTTTTCATGGAATCTTGTAGCTTTGAACCTATGGAATGAAATGAAAAATAAGGAGGAGGAGTGGAAAAAGGAAATACTCAAGCTACAGGAAGAAGTCAAAAATAAAAATGCAAAAATTGAGAAGAAAGATGTAGAGATTGTTGCATTAAAGGATAAGGTAGATAATGTGGTGGCTCTTGTGCCACAAATGATGGCATGCAGAACTCCTCCAAGAGTATATGCACTACATTTGAAGGAGCGTCATCTTTCTTTCAAACTTTCAAGGGTTATTTATGGTTTAAACCCTTCTATTGAAACCCTAGATGAGTTCTTCCAAGTCTACCAGTTCTCTCCTCTTGAAGTTAAAAATATGTTGTGTGAAATGTACTTGCATAATTTTATTGTGCCTAATGATCCTGACTGGAACTCATTGTTATACATTGGAGAAATCCATTTGAGGGCATTCATGTCATGGATCCAAAATGAAGTTAGCTGGGGGAAACAGTTTGAAACATACATGGAAAGAGAACTCCATACCCCCTTACCTCTCAGAGCTAAATCCAGTAACCCTTTAGACATTTACTATACATAGCACAAAATTCTTTATCATTTGAACTACAAAAATAGGATCATTCCTATTAGGGATGAAGCATACCAAGAATATGAGCAGGTAGATGATACTATAGGGAAAATAGTATTGGGGTACCTATCACATAAATGAAATAGTTTGATAGATCAGTTGAAACAGGATGAACCCCATTCCTTGCAAAATTATGTTGCAACATGTAATTGAAGTACTAGGTACATACAGATTGGAAGGATGAATTAGCACTATTGGCTTCCATTTACATTCCATCCACCTACTCTGTTGTTTCCAGTACCAAATTATAGATACTATCAGTATGACATAGCTACAAAAAGGTCGAGGTGGAGCAAATTGGAAAACAAGCAGGGGTTCTACTAGGATCTAAATTCAGATACTGCAAAGACTAGTCTACGACAATTAGCAATTGGTGACTTCAAAGCTTTGACAAGGAAAAGGAATAGAGCTCCCTCTGTTGGAGGACTAGTAGATCATTAGGTTGGGGGGAGATGATGAGTCCAATTAATGGCTGAATTTTGATAGGGTTTATCATATATTTTTTGTTGATACCATAGACTTTGGCACCTAGTTATTGACATTCTCCATGTTATTTCCCTAGATTTATGAACCTTGGGCATGAACTTATCCTTGTGACTTTTGATGATATTAACATGATATATGGATTATCTATGTTAATTTTACATGTGGTTGAATGGATGTTACTTTAAGGTAATTATGGATATACAATTATTTTGTGCATGCTAATGTCAATATGCAGGTTCACATTAAGATGTTGATGTAAATGAAGCTTGGAAAGTGGGAGAAGCTCTTGCTATCTGGTCGGTTGCTAAGGAAGTAAAAAATATGGTCATTAAAGAGGTCAATGGAGGGAAACTTCTAGTGGAGGGAAATTCCTAGCTCATATGGAAGTTGTAACTAGCTTTTAAATGATCATGTTTGTTAGTTGAGAAAATCTAGGAAGTGTGTTGTGTTGGATCCTCATTGAGGTAAGTCTGATTTGACTAAAAATGGTGCATGCATAACTTCCTCCCTTTCTTTTCTATGTTTTCAATAAATGGCATCCTCCTATTTTGTTGGAGTCGACTGCCTAGTTAGTTAGGGTTAATTAGAAGTTTTTCCCTCTATAAATAATAGTTAGATGCTCCTTTTGACAAGGTTGGATGTTCTAAGATTGTAATTGCATTTTCAGTTTAAGTAATACAGTCATATTGTTGATATGTTGTAATCATGCGTTCAAGGAATAAAATGATATCCTGATTTGCTGCATCTAAGTTAGCTTAAGGAAGACTCACTCAAGAGGGCCCACTTGGTGATTATTCCACCTATTTAGTTTAAAAGTTATTTTCTTGTTCAGTAACTAGTCTCGGCCTCAATAGTTGTCTATTCCTGTAGCCACTGGAACTTTGTTCTATGACTGTTCCTACAGCCAAGGCAAACAGAGTAGTTTCATGTCTATTTGTTGAGATTTCTATTTCTATCGTCCATTTCTAGTTTAGTTGTTGATGCTTAGTGTAGTTGTTGATTCATGCTCAGTGCTTATGTTAATTTATTTCCAACATTTTATCTTTAGTACTATTTCTTTTCTAGTTTAAGGATGACTACAATGGAGTCCTAGTGCACATACAGTGCTGACCATTTCAAGTTTACATCCCTAGGTTGACAATGAAATGCACCTTCATGATGAGTAAGATAACTACTTAGTGTAGATGTCTAATCTCTAAGTCACAACTCTAAGGGCTTAGTTATTGAACCATTAGAGGAGGCCAACAACTACACTGAATTTTTTTTCTTCTCGTCTCTTTCTTCTTGTTATCTTTCAGGGAAACTATATACGTGAAATAAACATTGGCGTTTACATATGGACATTTACTTTCTTATACTTTAAATTATATTTCATGTATATAGTTTCAAGATGTTTGAGAGTGGTTACGGATCTCTAGGAGTTATAATCCAAATTCTACTTTTTGGAAGATCTTACAAATTTTCAGACAACCAAATTT
>VDFB02000008.1:42198670-42226374 GCA_007258455.2 Sequoia sempervirens
AATAATATTTAAAAATTACACAATGTCTAGTTCTAAGTCTTGACTATAATTTCTACCCAAAAAATAGGAGGTGCACATTTAACACTATGTTATATTTTAATGATAATAATATACACTTTTGTGTGCACTTAACATTTCACCCTCTTAATATTAACCAATTACAAAAAGTCTTAGTTGTTTAGAGATAAGATTCTAAGTACTACAATTCTTATTATTATTATATCTTTAAATTTTGAGTATATACATTTCAAATTACTCATCAAAATTTAGATTTAGTTGATTTCGAGAAAAAAAAGTGACCACTTTGAACTCCTTTTTTCCATTTCCATACACTTACTCATACATGACCAAAAGAGTTAGTAATATCTGACAAGACCGCCTTCTAATATTCCAATAGCAACCCAAAAATCCTAACCCATATGAACCTTGTTGATACAATGTTTCTTAAGATTAGAACTTACAGAAAAATCACAAACCATGAGTCCATACACAATCTTCATGGTTTGAAAAAAAGATTAAAAAAAAAAAACCATTTAACATTGCCAAAATCTCCAAATGACCCCTAAAAGGAATTGAGCCTACTTTTTGAACACATCAATATTTGGCCTAGCTCCAAATTGTTTCCCAACTAATGAATTCAGAGAATTTGAAGCAACCTATCAACAATTGAATCAGAGATATAGAGAAGAAGACCCTTACCATTCAAAGTCGGAGCCAGACACTGGTCACAAGGGGAGAACACTAGATCTTTGATAACATCCACCCAAGACTTTGCCAGCCGTCCACAAGCATTAGACTTAGAATCGTTACCCACCATAGCCGCCAAGCCAATCCACTCAGCCTCCATGGCCTGAACAATAGGACAATCAGATCCCTACAAAGGGGGCCACGAAGTCGAATAGCAATAAATATACTTTTATATACTAATTTGTGTGCAAGTTTGACATACGTAGAGCACTTGTAGCCACCTAGAGCAATGTTTTCCTAGAGAAGAACACGTTGCTTCAATACTAATAAATGATAACAGGATAAAGATTTCAGAAAGAAAAATCTGGTTTTATCCAAAAGGATTTTTACATCAGAAAGGAAAATCTGGTTATCCAAAAGGATTTTTACATATTGACATAATCTTGCACTACTTCCAAGAAGCAAAACGTACAAGAAGCTTCTAGCCCATACGGGTTGTCTGCTAAGTTCACAGCACATTTAGTTGTTTCTATTAGCCAGACAAAACAATGGCCATTATTGAATCCACCGCTATATTGATTTATGCTCTCTTTAAGTTGTGCTGGTCTCTGAATTTTATTCACAGAGCCAGAAGAGAGTTTGTTATTACATTCATATGAAGACTGTGATTATGAATTTGTATTGCCTTCAACATGGTTAGATTTATTATGAACTTTGGCCTTCACTACGTTGGCGCTGCCATTGGCATATCCCATTTCCATGGAATCCTCAACTTGATCACAGGATTTCTTTTTACCTCCCCAATCTTTGTACAAGGCGTATATAATCAGTTGGAGTGCTCCAAGACCGCATCCAAAACCATTTGGAATCTGATAAAAAAACCCAAGGCATCAGTAAAGATTTCACAGGTGTAATGTGATAATCTTGAAATAAATTTCATGAACTCAGAACTTACAGCAACAAATGGGTCGTGACCAAGGAGGCCATAGATGAACCATGATGTTCCGCACAGAAAAACAAAGAGAGAAAGAAAGAATGGCATGTACTCCACACTCTTTGTCTTGACTACCAGTCTCTGCAATTAAGATTTTATGGATCATCAATATCTATGATAACTAGATTTTGAAACAGTTGTTTAATGTATCAACAAAAGGAATGCAAGATTAAGAGTTTTTAATATCTTACCATTACAGATAAGGGGGAGGCATACATGCAAATAGAAAATATGGTGGCAGCAAACCCACAAAAAATCTTTCTAGCATGCCCATGAAGTGCTAATATAGAAACCAGTGCTATTGTTGTGAAGGCCACAACAACCAGCATGAAGAGACCAAAGATTTTGGCCTGCACATTAGTTCATATAAATTTTAGGTCATGAAAATCAAATCTAGCATACATGAAATAAGAAATATTTATGATATATATATATTGTTACCTTGGTCTTCTTTTCAGCATAGATAAGAAACAATAGGACGTAAACTATCTCAATGGCTGCACCTGTGCCATTGATGGTGCTCACCAGAAGGTTGTGAGGTGATATAAAGGGAAGCCCATACCATGCAGAAAGCAGACAGTTCATCAAAGTAGAAACATATGGAACACCAGAGAACTGCTCTGTTGATTTGCCCTTGATAATTCTCGAGAATGTGATTCTGCTCACAGCAAAACATGAAAGGATTACTGTGCATTTTGTATTTTAGCAGTGCATCATTATGCAATAGTATTATGTCTCTTACTTTTCATTGTAAAATCTGTTGGATGATGCATATTATGAAAAATAGACTATAACAAGCTACACAACCATCATGGGTATAATCTGAAATATGCCTGAGACCATGTAAAATTTGAATTTTGTGGATTACTTTACTAAATTTTGTTATGATTCAGATTGCGAAAGCCAAATCTCCAAAAAAGTGTTATTACAGAATCCTACCTTGGACAAAATCTAGCAGAAAATTGAATCATTTGAAAAAGAAAATTAACCAAGTGTAGGAAAAGAGATTTTCTTACATGGGTGACAGAAACAGAAACAGAGCAGTCACATTCCCTGTTCATTGAATCAAAATGATCAGATATATTCAGAACTTCCTATAGAAAACTATATACATTTCAAGTTACTCAACCAAATAACATAATACACACACTCTAATACCTCATTAAAAAACTATTTCTCTACAACACACAAAAGGTGCACAGACATTTAACAAAAACATCACTTACCAAAGATACCAAACACAAAATGCAGAATCTCCATACTTATCCCTACAAACCGTGGCTTCACTGTAGGCAGACAATACAAAACAAACAAAAAACCTAGTTTAATCTGTTATCTAGTCATGATTCATGACAATACAAAACTAAAACTGATAGTGGGCATCGATTTATCATTTTGAATACATTTGTGGGAGCAAAGAAGGGAGTAATATAGGGAGTAGGGAGCAGCACTGGTGGTGTGTGGCAAATGATTGCGTACACGAAAGATGCTTGAAACTTTAATTACTTTTGACCTTATCCATTACCTTCTCAGAGTAAACCTCCTCGGAGTAACCAACAATAAATAAATGCTTATGGCCTTTCAAATCTACACTGAAGAAGGAAGCATCTATTTATGCCATTATCTGCGGGCAACCCACGTTACTGATACATTGCAAGTGCATCTGTCACAGTTGATAACTACCACGTCTCGGGTTCGACTCTCCGCTATAGCTACATTCAATATTCCTCTGTATCCCGCTTCCCAACAAGAGGTAGTCTTTTAATGTATCTTTGCCACTCTCAAAAGATTCAATTTACACCGCAATTGCTGACGATAGCAATAATTCGTCTTCCCAGCAGACAGCCCAAATGTCAAAACTAGAGAAATGTCAAAATTAGTATCTAAAAAGTATATGTTTTGTTACCACAGACAATTTGATTGATCACAGAGAGTTGGGAGTAATCAAAACTATTGTTTTGGGGGCCTAAACGCCCAAATGTCACGCCCAATTTCTATGTGCATTTGTCTTAGATATTCAAGAAAAACCCAAACATTCTTATCTACAATTAGATGGAGTGGATTTGATAAGAAAAATCTGTTGAGGAATTGGCAAAACTCTGAAAATTATTAGGCTTGATACTTCCAAACTACTTTCTGTAATGGTAATGTTGCAGATAAAATATCAAAGAGAAAACAAATTCTCTGATTTGATGCTCCCAAGTGTCTTAAATGAAAGTGGGGCTCATTACTGCATATGCATCTAAGAGACTTGGCCACTTGTTAGCCTTGATGGTTCCAAGTTGAATGAAACAATGGCAGGTTGATGCCTCCCTGCCAAAAACACACTTCAAAATCCAGTAGCCCTTGTCAACCCTGCACAACTTCACGAGTAATATATGGAAACTGTTGGCTGCCCCTCACCAACCTCTAAACTTTCTATACCTACATCCTTTTAAATTTCCACAGATTAGTTGATATAGGCCTATTGATCAGTGCCAGCATAGAAATTAGAACGAAATAACATTTAACACAGTATTTCAATCTCATGCAAACCTGTGATTGAGCGTTGCATGAATGTGCTCAAGATGCTGATATGAAGGTTCAGTTGTAATTCTAGAGGATGAGTTAATTCCCATTGATTGCGGTGTTAATGTGAAGAGGTGGCAACCATTGGTGGGCTGCTAATTTGTTTAATTTTTATTTCTATTTATGTTTTTTGAGTTAATTAAGTTGATTGATTTGGTAACTGAAATGATTGGCAAATTGACTATTTGTATGAGTGCTAGTTAAGTCATTCCATGAAGGAGTTGAAAGAGTCAAGTTATTTGATTGAGAGTTAATTAACATGATTGGACAGTTAGTTTATGAGTGAAATTTATAGTTTATTGATTTATTAAATACATAATTAGATAGTATGAGGTGGAATTTATAAATTTATTTAATAGACGATTAGATGGTATGAGGTGGAATTTGATATTTATTTGAATATTTGATGAATAATAGGTGGATAATTAGTGAATTTTATTTATTTATTTATTTAAATGATGGATAATTAACTTATTTTAATTAGATAATAAGGAATTATTTAATTAAATGATGATAGATCAAGTATTAATGGTAATAATTGGATGATAATGAATAGTAATGATAGGAATGATAATTAATATTAATTATTATATCAATGATTATGATTAGTAAAGAATAATGATAGAAAAAACATAATTATTTTAGTGTCTACATTTTGCCCATCTTTAAGATGATGTCCAAAATAATATTGCTTCAAAGAAAAGAAAACTAGCTAAGGAGAATGAATTAGATGAGATAAATAAATTGGTGATGTGTCCCACTTGGATGAAAATAATAATAAAAGATTAGATAGTGGATGGTGCCATATTGAGAAATTATTCATACATTAAATACATGACTGAGCTCTTGAAAGAAGAAATCTGAAGAAAAAGTTAGATGAAAGATGAAAATGATGGGAGAAAATGGAAGAAGAAAAATGAAGAGATAGATTCAATAAAAATTGAAGTTGATTTAAAAATGTGATATGGATGATGTATGCATGATAAGGGATGGAACGATGATTATGGATTTATTATGATGATATATGGGTGATTGATTATTTTTTAATGCATAAATGTTATGTTGACATGTGGAGAGCAATTTTATTTTAATATAGCAATGGATGTTATGTACCAAGGTATATAATACCAAAGTGACAATATATCCAATGCATGGATTGACTCATAAGAAAATGACAAGAGGATTCCAAAGACTTGCAAGTTGTTTGAAACTCTTAGCCGATCCTATGATCATACAATTAACATACATGAGGAATCCCATATACACCTCAAAATGTGTCACATCTTTGTGGGTCTTGTGAGGGAACAACTAACAAACATGGCACATGGAAACAATAGACTGTGTCCCAATGTATACTGGTCAAAGTGCACCATGATATATAATGATCACAATGACCATGCCTAGGAATAATATGGGTCAAAAGATAAATAAAAGAGATAAAATATCAACTATCAATTGACATACAATAGTATTACCTCTTACCAAGGTGTTGAAAAGATAAAATGATGGATGATGATGTTTGATTTGGGGAAGGATTCATCCCACCTTAGAAAGTGATGGATGAGAAAATAAATTTTATAATGGAAAATGATGTAGTCCAACTAGATATTCTATCCAAGTTGTTTTAGAGTTCTTGATTTGACATTGAAAAGTGCAATGTTTCAAGTGTGTAGTTATGGTTTGGAAGCATGGGCTATTGTTTGATGTTTTATTAATGAGAGAGTGGGAAATTCATGGAACTTATTTATTGTAGAAGGCATCTAAGTCATGAAGTGAAATGGAAGAAATTTATCAAGATTTATTCTAAAATAGAATGTAATCACCTACCTTTAGTGTAAAATAAGGCATGAAATGTTGTGGATAAATGAGTAGAATAATGTGATGGAAATGGATAGGTGAAGGATGAGGACTTGAAAGATGGTAGGGTTTAGTTTATTACGCAAGGTTCCTACAGTAATTTTTTTCCCAAGGTACTTGTCCAAGACATCACTAGAACTGGTTTTCACCATAGGACAATTTTTATCTTTACTATTTTAATTTTTTTGTATTATTTTTTTTTGTATTTTCTATTGGGGTATTCTTCAAATTAGGCTTAAAAGAATTTGAGGTACATAATAGTGATAGGCTTGTTGAGATCTTCACCCTTAAGGGTAGCTAGCTAAAAGTGTTAGTGGTAGTGATTGTGATTTGTATTTTGTTCCATGGTGGGCCAACAATAGCATGTTCTTAAGATCCCTTTGGCTAGGACCTTGCTAATAGTGTGTGCAACATAGATATTGATATGCACTTAGAAACTAGTGTGAAATACGACTCTTCCAATTGAAGGCATATAAGAAGGGTATCAAGTGAAGAATCCTTCAATATAGTATTCCACCAAGAATGGTGAAATGAGATGAATAATGTATGAAGGTTTTATGTTGAGTACATGATATGGTGGACCTAATAAGATGTGATCATGGAGGAAATTGTGTATATCATGGTAGTAGGATTTGTTAGGATCATCAAATTTGTAAATGGGATTCAAGGAAATCATACATGAGGTCCACCATGACATTTTCTCCTTTGTTATTGATTTTAGATAACCTTTTCTCTGTCAAAAAAAAGTTGAGTTGTTTTTCTATTGATACCTCAAAAGGTTTTCATCAATAGACATGTCAATTTTTATTTCTTTTGCATTTGATAGCACCTCAAAGAGGTTTTCACTAAGAGACTTTGACTTTTTGTTATTTTTAATTTTTTGCATTCATTGGACTTGTAGATACTAGAAATTGTCTTAACCTACAAGTAATACTTTTACACTAATTATCATCCTATTCCTAATGATTAAATATGATTAATTATTTAATTATTATCTAATTTCATATTCCACTATAAATTAAATAATTTTATATTATTTAATTAATTCACTTTAACCTTATTCCTCTTGATTAACTAAATAAATTATATTTATTTAATTACATCCCTAATTATCTTTATTCTTCTAAATTAATTAAATAAATTAATATTAATTAATTAATCATCCTTTATCGCGGGTGATAGGGTGGTCACCTTGCCACATATTGCTTTGTAGCAAGGCCAAGATTCTATGAGGTTTGTTGGTGTTCTCACAAGGAATGTCTAGGTGGCTATCCGAAGTGGCATTGAAATGCACGTTCACTGGGCATCCGTTTGGAAAGGAGGTTTGAGCAAGTTGGCGAGCTTACATGGAATGTCACCCTGGCATTCGAAATTGGCTGGGTAAGTGTTTTAATTTGGCTGCTCATGTGCGTGCGTCTACAAGTGGTATAGTCAAATATAATGATATCCATTGAGGACCTCAGGTTTTCGTGCCATCCCTGCTGGCATTCTCGATGGTATTGAATACTGAATCTATGGATGATCGAGGGAGGATACAAAACCTAACTTCATTGGCATAACATGTTGAACCTCATCATATACTTTTAGCTCTAGTGGTAGAAGTGTTGAAAAATAAACTCCTATTGTGGGAAAAGAATGAAACACATTGCAGCGGAAGTGTATCAAGGGAAGGAGACAGACACACAAGGAGACATAAATATTTTCAATATTCTATTTCACTCAGAAAAAGATTACATTCAAAAAATTGTTTACATATAAAAATATTCAGAGCAAAAGCTCTGTACACGTATACTATATAAGCTGTGCGTTTTCTAGCGCACTAACGCTTTTGCACTGCTACTCCGTGTGGGATAGCTTGTGGCGCACGGGCGCAAGGCTTACTGACTTCTGCTGCGACAGATACTTCTGAACGTCACTGTTCAGATGCTCCTGAACATTCCTTCTTCTGCTATGTTCTGGTGAACATTCCCTCTTTTTGTCTCACCCAGAAAACCTCTGTCTGCTTACTTGCACAGAATATACATTCAATGCAACTTTTGGCTTTTCAGCCAATACACAAAAATGTCGCTCAAATTTGAACTCAACTACCACAATTAAATTTGTTGCTAGAGAGCAATTACTGAACAACAAGTATTTCTGACACGGTAGGGGGGAAGATCCATATTTGATTTTCTCTGACCTTGCATTTAATGCAATTGGCCGTAGACTGCTCAAGATTAATTTTTTCAACACTCCCCCTTAATCTTGAGTCTTTCTGCTCTTCATCATTATTTGGAAACTTCCGGAGCAATACTTCCGGAGCAACTTCCAGAGCAAAGTTTCTGGCGTAAAAGTTCCTGCTCTTCAACACTCTGCGAAACTTCCGGCGCATCGCCATAAAAGTTCCGGAGCATCGGTGAAACGTTTCCGGCGCAAACCTATTTGCCTTTGTTCTGCATTCTGGAACTGTCTGCTGAAGTTTCGGCGCACCTGCGCTTCTCTGTGTTTTCCAGAAATGAAGTTCTGGCGTATTCCTGCACACCCAGCCTATATCTTAGGCGCTCAAAAGGTTCTTTTGACAAAGCCTTTGTAAAAATATATGAGAGCTGCTGCTCTGACCTACAAAATGCCATTTTAATTTCATTATTCTCAACCAATTCTCTGATAAAATGATACCTGATTCAATATGTTTGCTTCTTCCATGAAACACATGATTTTTGGTCAAGGCTATTAATGAAACATTGTCACATAAAATTACTATTCCATCCTCTTGTTCTTCTCTCAAATCTACTAAGATCCTTCTTAGCCACACAGCTTGGCATGCTGCTGCATTCACTGCTATGTATTCTACTTCGGCTGTGGATAAGGCAACAATCCCAATTGTTTCTTGGAAGCCCATGAAACTGCTCCTGAACCCAAGTGAAAAACATACCCGGATGTGCTCTTTCTATCATCCACATTTCCTGCCCAATCACCGTCAGTGTACCTAACCAGCTGAAACTCATTAGAGGCGGTATACATTATGGCATAGTTTTTTGTGCCATTGACATACCTAAGAATCCTTTTACCTGCTTGCCAGTGTGTGCCCTTAGGTTGCTCCATGAACCTAGAAATCAGGCTTATCGCATACATTAAATCTGGTCTCGTAGCTGTCAAGTACATGAGGCTTCCAACCATGCTCTTATAGAGGGTTGGGTTAACATTATTGCTGCTGTCCTCTTTACTCAACTTCAGACCTGTAGTTGTTGGGGTTGGGGCTGCTTTGCTGTCCAACATCCTAAATCTTTTCAAGATTTTTTTGGCATAACTTGATTGTGAAATAAAGATGCCATTATCCAATTGTTGGACCTCTATGCCTAGAAAATATCTTAAGAGTCCTAAATCTGTCATTTCAAACTCTCTTTTCATGGCGTCTTTAAAATTAGCAATGAGGAAATCATCATCCCTAGTAAATACTAAATCATCTACATACAAGACAATAATTAAAACCTTACCATTTGTTGCCTTGATGTAAAGAGTGGGCTCACCATCGCTTTTGCTAAAGCCATTGTTCATCAAGTATGAGTCAATCCTATTGTACCATGCCCATGGAGCTTGTTTCAGCCCATAAAGAGTTTTCTTCAGCCTATATACCTTGTGTTCTTTACCTAGAACTTCATATCCAAAGGGTTGCTCCACATATACCTCTTCTTTTAAGACTCCATTGAGGAAGGCGGACTTCACATCCATTTGATAAACCTTCCACATGTGCTAGGCTGCAATTGCAATGACTGCCCGCACGGTCTCCATCCTTGCAACAGCGGAAAAAGTCTCATCATAATCTCTCCCAAACTGTTGTTTGTACCCCTTGACAACTAATCTTGCCTTATGCCTTTCTATTCTTCCTTCGGCATTACATTTGGTCTTGTAGACCCATTTGACACCAATAACTGATTTCCCTTTAGGTAAATCAGTGAGCTCCCATGTCTTGTTTCTTTATATTGCATCTATCTCCTCATCCATGGCCTCACACCATTTCTGTTCTTCCACAGCCTCCTCAAAATAAATAGGATCACTATGAGAAAATAATGTGAAATTTACACTCTCATTAAAAACATCATACCTTTCACCTTGGTAGATATCCCTTAGACTCTTAGTCTTTCTTGGCACTAGGGAGGCGAGAGTGGGGTCTGAATTTCTGGAGTTGCTTGGCTGCTGGCCTGATGAAGAAGTCTGCTGCTGTAGGTTTCTGGAGCAACTTTCTTGTTGAAAGTTTTCGGAGCATCTTCCCTACTGGAAGTTTCCGGAGCATCTTCCCTACCGGAAGTTTCTGGAGCTCCTTCTCTGCTGAGAATTTTTGGAGCTACTGCTGCTATTTTCTGAACTGTCAGCTTCCTGTAGGTTTCCAGCGCATCTGTGCTCTAAAGCTTCTTCATCCTTAAGGGGTATAGAGACAGAAATATCAATATTGCTGTCAACTTTTCCATCCCACGACTCATTTTCTAGGAACTCCACGTCCCTACTGATGATTACCTTCTTGGTGACCGGATTATATAGCCGATAGGCTTTTGACTTTGTACAGTAGCCCAAAAAAATACACTTTTCACCCTTGTCATCCAATTTATGCCTATTTTCTTTAGGCACGTGTGCATAGGCTACACACCCAACCACTCTCAAGTGCTCAACTGACCACTTTTGTTTTGTCCATGCCTCTTGAGGGATTTTATCACGAACTGCCTTCGTTGGACTTCTATTTATCAAATAAATAGCTGTTGCTACAGCCTCTCCCTAATATTCGATAGGTAGTCCCTTTGCTTTCATCATGCTCCTTGCCATCTCCATAATGGTCCTGTTTTTCCTTTCAGCCACTCCATTTTGCTGCGGAGTATAACTGGCTGTGAGCTCCTTCTTGATGCCATTTTTCCTGCAAAAATTTACAAATTGATTGGAGGTATACTCTCCTCCACGATCTGACCTTAGGACCTTAATAAAGTGTCCACTCTCCTTTTCAGCCTGGGCCTTAAATAACAAAAAATTGTCAAATGCTTCAGACTTATGCTGCAAAAAATAGACCCATGTCCTACGGCTGTAATCATCTATAAAGGTCATAAAAAATCTGCTTTTGCCAAAAGATAGATTTTGCATAGGGCCTACCAAGTCAGTATGCACCAACTCCAACGGTGCTCTAGCCCTTCTAGAGTTTCCTGAATTAAAAGGTTGCCTATGTTGCTTGCCCAAAATGCAAGCTTCACATCTAACATTAGGCTCTACAATTTTTGGCAAACCATCTATCATATTTTTCTTGGACAAAAGACTCAAACCAGAGTAACCTAAATGTCCATACCTAAGGTGCCATAGCTTGGAGATATCTTGAATGGCTGCTTTGAAGGCTGATTGCTGTAGGCCTTTTGACTGTGTTGAGATTTGCATCTTGAGAGGAAACATTCGGTTCTGTGTCATTTGAACCGCAGCCATAACTCTTTTGCTTCCATCTTTATCATAGATGATGCATTCCCCTTTCTCCATCAGCACTCTATACCCATTTTGGACCATCTGTCCAATGCTCAAGAGGTTATGTTTCAATCCTGGGGCATATAATACATCATATATTTGTCTTTCATCACCATGCTTGGTTTGTAGGCATACCATGCATTTGCCCATGACTGGAACCATCTCATTGTTCCTCATTTTTATTTCAGACTTCACGCTACTATCAATGGAGGCAAACAAGTCTTTGTTACCACTCATGTGGTTACTGCAGCCGCTATCCAAGTACCAAACTTTAGTGCTGCTCTGTTCTGCAAGGTTACATGCAATGAACAATTGTGACTATCTTTCATTTCCAACCACATTTGAGTCAGCAACATGTGCATTCTGACTCCCTTGGTCACGTTTTTTCCTGCAATCACTTGCATAGTGACCATACCTTTGACAATTGTAGCACTGCACATTTCTTTTATTCTTTTTATGATAAGAACTGCTATTCTTTTTTCCTCCTTGGGAGCTGGTCGCCCCCTCATGACTGCTTGCTCGGGCTGAGCTTTCATCACCATCATTTCCACGTCTAGAGTTTCCTCTACCACGTCTAGAGCCTTTTCTACCTCTCCCCCTTCCTCTTGCATTCGACTGAGCATTAAAAGCTTGCTCTTGGGAGGAGGTTGCAGACCTATTTAGGCGCTGCTCATGGGTTTGCAGAGAACCCATCAGCTCATCAATTAACAAAGTTGTGAGATCTTTTTCCTTTTCAATGGCAATCACCACCAGATCAAACTTTGTGGGAAGGCTTCTCAATATCTTCTCCACAATCTTCTGTTCTTCCAAAGTTTCACCACTTATCCTCAGCTGGTTAATCAAAGTGGCTACCCTTGTGTGAAAATCTATAATGGACTCGCTGTCCTTCATCTGCATGGTCTCAAACTCTTTCCGTTGCAGCTGGAGTTTGACTGATCTAACTTTCTCATATCCTTTGTAGGTGGTTTGAAGTGTTTCCCACACTTCTTTTGCATAAGTAGCTGCTGCTATTCGGGGAAAGATAGCCTCTGTCAAGGCTGCCTCAATCAGACTGAGGGCTTTTGCATCATTCTTTTGTGTCTCCTTCAACTGGTTCTTTTGAGCATTGCTCAATGCTGTAAATGCAGTTGGGTCAGTCACATCTGTGAACCCATTTGCAACTAACTCCCATAAATCATTAGCTATGAAAATAGTCTTCATTTTCTTTGCCCAGACGTCATAGTTTCTACCATCGAAAATAGGTGGCTACTACCAGCTTCTATTTTCTCCTCCAGACATTTTGCTAAAATGGGGAAACTACGAAAAAACCCAAATTAAGATCTAAAGCTGTAAAAACTAACTGCCCAATACACCTAGGGCTCTGATACCATGTTGAAAAATAAACTCCTATTGTGGGCAAAGAATGAAACACATTGCAGCGGAAGTGTATCAAGGGAAGGAGACAGACACACAAGGAGACAAAAATATTTTCAATATTCTATTTCACTCAGAAAAAGATTACATTCAAAAAAATGTTTACATATAAAAATATTCAGAGCAAAAGCTCTGTACACGTATACTACAGAAGCTGTGCGTTTTCCAGCGCACTGACACTTCTGCATTGCTGCTCCGTGTGGGATAGCTTCCAACGCACGGGCATAAGGCTTACTGACTTCTGCTGCGGCAGATACTCCTAAACGTCACTATTCAGATGCTCCTGAACATTCCTTCTTCTGCTATGTTCTGCTAAACATTCCCTCTTTCTGTCTCACCCAGAAAACCTATGTCTGCTTACTTGCACATAATATACATTCAATGCAACTTTTGGCTTTTCAGCCAATACACAAAAATGCCGCTCAAATTTGAACTCAACTACCACAATTAAATTTGTTGCCAGAGAGAAATTACTGAACAAGTATTTCTGACACGGCAGGGGAGCGGATCCATATTTGATTTTCTTTGACCTTGCATTTAATGCAACTGGCCGTAGACTGCTCAAGATTAATTTTTTCAACAAGAAGAACAATTAAATTTGGATGGCACACATGATTGTGCACAGTGCCATAAGTGTTGGTGATCAAGAACCATAAATATTGGAGGTGGTACAGGTTTGGGAAGTTTGTATGCAATTTTCAATGTTGGATTTCTGGAAGTGTTAATGGTTGAACGCTCAAAATTTATTTTGGAGATATCGACGGATTCACTCATTAGTCTGGGGCTCAATACTCCCATTCAAGGGGACTGCAAAGCTAGGCAGATGACTTTCAAAGCAATAAAGGACTAGAGGTTAAAGAGAATCATGCTTAGGATCAATCACCACATGGTGGTGGTTGTCAAGATGATTTTGGGAAAAGGGCATCTAACGAACCACAAGACCTTTCAGGTTAACATCCATATTGTGTCTCAATTCCTTACATGTGTTTTGGACATCCAAACTCCAAAAGCAGATTGAAGGCAATTGTCTGCAAACTTTTCAAAAAGGAGTTGCTAGGCGGTTTGGACGAGGTCTTATAGATGACATTTCCTAGCTTTGGCACTCCTCGGCCAAGTGATCTTCCTTTGTTGAAGGTTTCAGGTGAGGTGGTCAAAGTCTACCCTTTGCTTCTAGAGCTAAAAGGGATGGTGTTGGTGAGGCATCGACAATTGGCGGGTTACGAGGTAATTTTTTTGAAGGTCTTAATGCTTGAGCTTGTGGGTGGATATGAGTGGGTGTAGGAGTTTGATCAATTTGCATAGATGAATGGCTTTAAGGTGATGGAAAGGTGGCCTCTAGGTGGTAGTCTTTGGTTATAGCTAAAATGTGTTTTATGTCTATATTTTCATGTGGGTTAGGTGAGGGTTCTTGGTTGCTGTTTTCTTCTCTATGCTATTGGTAAAGTCTAGTGTCCGTCTTTAATAGTGGTATTGGTCCTTTCTCTCTCGTTTTAGTGAATCGATTGTAGGGTTTCAAGGAAATTTGGATGGCAGTTTGGGGGTTCAGTTTGTGAATCATGATGGCTGATGGGGACCTTTTTGAATATCTCGGTAGTAATATGGTTGCTAGGTTGGCCCAATAGGGTAGTATTTTGCAAATTTTTCCATACCTACTTAGCATACAAATTGTAAAAAAAAATTGGCAACTTAATATACAAACCTCTTACATATAAAAAAAAATCATCCAGTATCCCTTCCAAAATTAAATAATTACTTTAATTATTTAATTATCCATAAATCTCTCAACATTATCCACCCTCCATAAATAAATAAAACAATTTATTTATTTATTTAATTCCACTTTCACATTCCTTTAATAATTAATTATTAAATTTCATGCATTTCCACCTCATTCCTAACGAAGACTTTCTCTCGATCCCATGAGGTGGAATTAATTAACATGATTGGATAGTTAGCTTATGATGTGGAATTTATAGATTTATTGATTTATTAAATATATAATTAGATAGTATAAGGTGGAATTTGATATTTTATTTAAATATTTGATGAATAATAGGTGGATAATGAGTGGATTTCATTTATTTATTTTAATGATGGATAATTAACTCATTTTAATTAAATAATACTGTAGGAATTATTTAATTAAATGATGATAGATCAAGTATTAATGGTAATAATTGGATGATAATGAATAGTAATGATAGGAGTATAATTAATATTAATTATTATATCAATGATGATGATTAGTAAAGATGGTAAGTGCAAAAAGATGGGGGACCAAAAAGTGGCCAATTTACCTGAAATAGTGAAAACACGGGCACATTATAACGTACTCGTGTTATGGTTTAAATTTCAAAGGCGTGTATTTTGAATTGAAAAAATGTGCATTTTTTGAAATTAAAAAAAAAACATTTCTAAAATACAAGCACATTACAATGCGCTCGTGTTTTGGCTACTAATGAGTCTAATTAATGGCTCAATTTTGATACCTAGGTTTATCATATATTTACTATTGATACTATAGACTTTGGCACCTGGTTATTGACATTCTCCATGTTATTTCCCTAGATTTATGAACCTTGGGCATGAACTTATCCTTGTGACTTTTGATGATATTAACATGCTATGTGGATTATCTATGTTAATTTAACATGTGGTTGAATGGATGTTACTTTAAGGTAATTATGGATATGCAATTATTTTGTGTGTGCTAATGTCATTATGCAGGTTCATATTAAGATGCTAATGTAAATGAAGCTTGCAAAGTGGAAGAAGCTCCTGCCAGCTGGTCAGTTGCTAAGGAAGTCAAAAAGATGGTCATTAAATAGGTCAATAGAGGGAAACTCTCAATGAAGGGAAACTTCCAATGGAGGGAAATTCCTAGCTCATATGGAAGTTGTAACTAACTTTTAAATGATCATGTTTGTTAGTTGAGAAAATCTAGGAAGTGTGTTGTGTTGGATCCTCGTTGAGGAAAGTCTACTTTGACTAAATATGGCGCATGTATAACTTCATCCCTCTCTTTTCTATGTTTTCAATCAGTGGCATCCTCCTATTTTTTTGGAGTCGACTGCCTAGTTAGTTAGGGTTAATTAGAAGATATTTCCCCTATAAATAATGGTCAGATGCCCCTTTTCACAAGGTTGGATGTTCTAAGATTGTACTTGCATTTTCAGTTTAAGTAATATAGTCATATTGTTGATATGTTGTAATCATATTTTCAAGGAATAAAATGATGTTCGTATTTGTTGCATCTATGTTAGCTTAAGGAAGAATCACTCAAGGGGGCCCACTTGGTGAGAATTCCACCTATTTAGTTTAAAATTTATTTTCCTATTCAACAACTAGTCTCGGCCTCAGTAGTTGTCTATTCCTACAGCCATTGGAACTTTGTTCTGTGACTATTCTTGCAACCAAGGCAGACAGAGTAGTTTCCTGTTTGTTTGCTGAGATTTCTATTTTTGTCATCCATTTCCAGTTCAGTTGTTGATGCTTAGTGTAGTTGTTGATTCATGCTCAGTTCTTATGTTAATTTCTTTCTAGCATTTTATCTTCAGTAATATTTCTTTTCTAGTTTAAGGATGACTACAGTGTAGTCCTAATGCACATACAGTGTTGACCCATTTCAAGTTTACATCCTTGGGTTGACAATGAAATGCACCTTCATGATGAGTAAGATAACTACTTAGTGTAGATGTCTAATCTCCAAGTCACAGCTCTAAGGGATTAGTTATTGAACCATTAGAGGAGGCCAACATTTTTGGTGTCATTGTCGGGGATGGTGTCAAACTAGGAAGTTCTTTGGAGTCATTTCTATTTTCTTTCTTATTTTAGTATCTATGAAGTTTTTCTTAGCATTCCCTTCACTTGAGAAAAGTAATGATCTGCCATTCTTTCACCAATTCTTTATGTGAGTTGGCTGATACTGAGTTAATATTGCATGCATAGAGGTAGGAGAAGAGATGTTCATGGGAGATTCCTTCCTAATGACCCTAATCTTGATACTAGCTAGTTGAGTTTCAAAAATTTCCAAGAGACGAAGAAGAAGAGGAGGAAAATCCTTTTGCTAATGCATTTCCCAATTTGACCAATTCTGAAACTTCCTCTGAAGACCAAGCCGCCCAAAACTTGATTGAGAATCCATTTGCTTTGGCATTCCATCAAGTAGATATGGCTCATGCAAATCCAAATAGACCTAATCAACCATCTTTTTCCATTTCCTATCATTCATCATAATGAAGTTGATAATCTCAATAACATCCCTTCTTCAGTTCTTCCTAAGTTCTATGTGCTTGTCACAAAAGACCTTGACACTTTCTTGTTTGAGTTTGATATCCTTTGCAAAAGCTATGACTATACCACTGATGCTCATAGGCTTAAATTGTTTCCTACCACCTTGAGAGAAGCTGCATTAAGATGGTTTATGAGATCAGGTAGGAATATTGTAGATACTTGGGATGATATGAAAACAAAGTTTCTTGAGAAGTATGAAGAATATTATAGGGTTAGTGATATGAGAGGAGATGATATCTTCAGGATGCAACAAAAGGAAGATGAAATTTTGGATGACTATATTTCAAGGTTCTTATTTTGCCTGTAGAAATATCCACATCATGCACTTAATGAAGAGTCTCAAAAGTTTCTCTTCCTTAGAGGGATCAATGAGAGTTGGATTGATGCTTTGGACCTAATGGGAGGAGGAGATATCACCCAAGTTCCCTGGGATGATATTAAGAAGATATGTCAAAATTATTCCAGGGCAGCTTTAAAGAAAGGAAAAGGTTACCAGTCCTCCATGGGTAAATCCTCCACCAACGGAGTCTCAAGGATGGAAATAACTCATTTGCTGGCAGATTTCAAGCAGGATATCATAAACAATATAGCTACTCAACTAGACACTCTTCAAGCAAAGAAGAAACAAGAGGAGGAAGAGGCAATGTTGGCAAAATATTGCCCTCATTCCAGACAAAAGAAGGACTATAGATGCAAAATGGTAGCCAACATTGAAAACAAGAAGATTCCACTAAAATTCAAGCTAGTTCAGGTAGATGATGATTAGGTTTTCTACATTGCACAAAGAAGAGCATGGGCTCCTAGACAAGGTATGCCACCAGATCCATTATCTTTTAGTGGACCTTATTTCAATTCCTATGCATCCGGTAATCAATGGAAATCCCCATACCCATCCAACTATGGAGGATATCCACCTTAGCCTTGGAACAACCCTCCAAAAACCTGGCTCAATTACCAAAACTATCCACCCTAGTGGAAGCAATCCCAAGGGAATTGGCAGCAACCTCTAGGAAACTGGCAGCAAACATCCCAATGGCGGGGAGGACAACAATGGCCAAACCAGGCAACTAGTTACATGCAACCACCTCCATAGCCTCAACATCCTGCCATAATGCCTCCTCCTACTAGCTCAAATTCTAGCACACCTAGACCTATTCAGTTACCAGCTCAACCTACACCTAACCCAAATAACAAACCACAATAGTAGCCCATCTACTTTGCAGATCCTAATCAATTGCTTACATATGTTGTGAGTGTGAATGATAATCATCTATGTTCAGGAACCACTTTTCCAACTCCTTCCACTCCTATCATCACAGAGCTTCCTATGGAAGAAGAGGAGCATCAAAATGTCCCTATTCCGTCAAGTGTGCCTAAGAATCTTGAACCAATTTAGCAGTCTGACCAAGACCCACCATTTCCTCAAAGGTTAGAAGTTGTGAAACAAAAAGAAGAGACAAAAGAAACAACGTTTGATATTGTGGATTAGTTGAAACACATATGTGTGAAGATACCCTTGTTCTAGGCCATAAAAGATGTCCCCATATATAGCAAGGAAATCAAGGATGCATGTCTCAAAAAGCCAGGGAGGAAAAATAAAGACCCCACTACTATTCATGTGGTGGGACAATGAGTAGATATCATGCTTGGGAAATTTATTGTTCCTAAATACACTAACCCAGGTAGTCCTGTGGTAGGATTCATTATAAATGGAATCCAATTAAAGAATGATCTAGTAGACTTGGGAGCAGCAATAAATGTGATGACTAAGGATATCCTACAACAACTGAATATTGAAAATATGAGACATGATCCTACCATCTTGCAACTTGCTGATAGTTCCATTGTCAAACCAAATGGTATAGTAGAAGACCTTGTTGTAACTCTAGACTCTTGGGAGTACCTAGTAGATTTCATGATCCTTTCCCCTAAAGCTACATCGGGAGGGTATCCCATTATTCTAGGAAGGTTGTGGCTAGCTACAATAGATGCTTACATTGGATGTCGGTCAGAGGACATGACTATTTCTGATGGGAGAAGCACTAAAATTTTTGTTCTCTATCCTCTTGCCCAACCATCCCATGATATCGATAACCCCATATGGACACATGCTGGAAGAGAGGTCGAGGAAGTCAATTCAGTGGAACAACTCATGATTATAGGCAAAAGTCCTTTTATGCAGCTCGAAGAAGAAGATGAAGTATTATCCCATATAATTTTAAACCATTGTGAAGTGCATGAAGAATCCTTCACTCATGAATCTAGTTCTGTAGGTCCATTGCAAACACTTTTTCCCACTTTTCCTGCAATTAAACTTCCTGTAGCAACAAATATGCTTCATACATTGTTTCCACATGAGTTAAAAATTCCAAGCATAAATGAAACAACCATGATTGAGTTGACCACACAAGTACAAGTTTCAGAAGGAAAACATTTGAATATTAATATGAAGTTGAGTCAAGAGCAATAGTTGTCCCTAACAAACCTGTTGAAGACCCATCAACATGCATTTGCATGGGATTACCATGACATGAAAGGATTGTATCCCAAGCTTTGTACTCATAGGATCTACATTAGAGATGATTGCACACCAGTAAGGAAACCACAGAGGAGAATCAACCCTACATTGAGGGAGATTGTAAAAGGGGAATTACATAAGTTATTGGATGCAAGATTTATCTACCCTATCTCAGACAACCAACAAGTGTCCCCATTGGTAATTGTGCCCAAAAAAGGGAGGTAAATGGAGAGCTTGTGTTGACTATAGAGAACTAAACTCTACCACTAAAAAGGATCATTTTCCCCTTCCTTTCATAGACCAATTACTAGATTCACTTGCAGGTAAGCAGTATTTTTTCTTTCTTAGATGGATTCAGTGGTTATAATTAGATATAGATTGCACCTAAGGATCAAGAGAAGAAATTTTTTACCTATCCTTAGGGGACTTATGCCTATTTAGTACTTCCATTTGGTTTATGTAATGCACCTGCAACCTTTCAAAGAGTAGTCATTAGTATATATTCAAATATCTCACATGATTGTATGGAGATCTACATGGATGATTTTACTACTTGTGGTGTTGATTTTGTAGAAGCATTAGAAAATATAAGAAAAGTTTTGCAGAGATGTGAGGACCATAATCTATCCTTGAACAGTGAGAAATGCTTCATGATGATGCAGGAAGGAGTAGTCCTTGGTCGTTATATCTCTTAGAAAGGAATTCAAGTGGACCCAACCAAGATTGAGGTGATTACCAATCTTCCTATTCCTTCCAAGCAAAAAGATGTTAGAATTTTCTCGAGACATGTAAGATACTATAGGCACTTCATAAAATATTTCAGTAAGATGGAAACACCACTTTATAATCTTCTAACTAAATATGATGAGTTGCAGTGGATAGAGGATTGTGACAGAGCATTCTCTGATTTGAAAACAGCCTTAACCAATGCCCCTATGCTCAAAGGCCCTAATTGGGAGCTCCCTTTTCATATTCACATAGATGCATATGATTATGCTATAGGGGTTGTCTTGGGACAAAAATAGGGAGCAATTGAGAATGTAATCTACTTTTTCAGCAAGAACCTACAAGGAGTTGAGTTTAATTACACAGTGATAGAGAAGGAGATGTTGGAAGTCATCTATGCTCTTAATAAGTTTAGGCATTATATAATAGGATATCAAAAAAATTTCCATACAGACCATGCAGCCATAAATAACTCATGAATAATACCTTGATTTTAGGTAGGCTAGCAAGGTGGTTGTTGTTAATACATGAATTTGATATCACCATTGTTGACAAACCATGAAAGGAAAATGTTGTGGCTGAATTTCTCTCCAGATTGATTACATTAGAGGACACTCAATTCATTGATGACTCCTTCCTAGATGAATTTTTTTTTCCATTAGTGTGCACACACCTTGGCATGCAGACATAGCCAATTATCTAGTTATAGGGATAGTTCCCCCTCATTTCTTTCCAAAAGAGAGAAGGATTCTTATTGAAAAAAAAATTCCTTTCTCATGGATTGCAAGATTTTTATTCTACTCTAGACCAGATCATGTAATGAGATGTGTAAGAGAGGATGAAACCTATAATATACTACATGCATGTCACAATGAACCCTATGGATGTCACTTTGTAGCTAAGAGGACAACAATGAAGATTTTTAATACAAGATATTACTAGCCCACACTTCATAAGGATGCAGGAAAGTATACTAGGAGGTGTGATAGATTCCAAAGGATGAGTTGACCAACTAAATCTGATGAGATACTGAGCTATACCCTTAGGTAGTCATCACACCATTTGATAAATGCAAACTTGATTTTGTAGGACCAATTGATCCACCATCAAATGGAAAATCTTACATCATGGTTTGCACTGACTATGTGACCAAGTGGGTTGAGGTCAAGGCTATGAAATATTCCAAAGACAATAAAGTTGCAGAATTCCTCTATGAAGAAATCTTCACACACTATGGAGTTTCTAGGGAGATATTGACTGATCAAGGGGATCAGTTTACATCAACTCTTGTCATAGCATTGGATAATTAATATAATGTAAGCCATAGGAAATATACCCCCTATCACCCTCAAGCCAATGACTAGTCTAAGGTGACCAATAGGGAAATAGAGGCTATCTTAACCAAAAAAATGGCTATTCACAAGAAATATTGGGCAAATAGGTTGCTAGAAGATGTTTGGGCTTATAAAACCACTTGGAAGACAACTACTAGTTTCACTCCTTTTGAATTATTGTATGGAAAAATAGCCATGATTCCCATAGAGTTTGAGCCTAAAACCCTTAGAACTGCACTAGATCTTGGGATAGACATATCTGAGGCACAAAAGGATAGAATCATGCAATTGAATTCCTTAGATGAAATGAGAAATTCAACTCTTCATCATGTTGAGATGGTGCAAAATCAAAGAATCAGATGACATGAAAAATACATAAAGGAAAAGAAGTTCCAGCCAGGTGACTAGGCCCTCCTTTATGATTCCAGATATCAAGATAATGCAGGAAAACTACAAACCAAGTGGTTGGGACCATATGAAGTTGTAGACGTCTTCTCTAATCGTGTTGTTCAAATCACAACCATTGAACCTATTAGATTCAAACTCCTGGTCAACGGTCACCGTCTCAGGTTATATCATAAACCAAATTCCAAACAAGAATTCATGTAGCAATTTATTCAACACCAAACCCTTAAACTTCCTGTAGCCAAAGGAATCAGACCTAGTGTCCCTCCTTCTGACTAGTCAAGGTATGCATGCAATCACAATAAAGATTTCCACTTTTGTGGGAATCCATTTCTCCATCAATAAATCCATCCGCTCATCCATCTCCATCCTTTCTCTCTCTTCCATAACTCTATCATCACTTCACTTCACCATCACTTCATTCCATCACCACTTCATTTAAATGATCTACTGTACTGTTAAAGTAACCCACACTTCCTTCCACATTTTTTGTAAATGACACTCCAAATTTTTAGGTACATGCATAAAAAATTGTTATATCTTAATTATCTTAAATGCATTTTTTTAATTGTTGTATATTAATGTTGATATTTCACATAGCCCATAATTGTACTATGCCTTGTCACATCATAATTACATCCCAACCTGTGCAGACACATGTTGTAATTTAGGTTGGGGGGGGTGTAAACCCACATTTACACATGCCATACATGTCATCCATGCGCTAGCATGGAAACAAATTTGAAATAAGCTAATATAGTTGAAATGACGGCTCGCATGTATGATATGACACTGAACTGCCACCATTTTCCTTGATGATACCCCTCATTTATGTTTCTTTACTACCTTATTCATAGTCATAATGTCACTAAAAAGGAAAATTGAAGAGTCACATGACATTGGTGTTAGAACTGAAGAATATTTGTAGGAAGCAGAAGAAATTAGGTTTCCAGAGAAGGATTGCAAGAAAGAAAATTTTGCAAAAGTATTTTTCAAATTGTGAGTAGAAACAATGGGAGGTCAACTGATTAGGAATGAACCTATAGTTCATGAGGTGAAACTACAGGATGCACTCTCTCTGGCTAAATTCAGAAATTTTGGATGGCTTGACTACTTTCTAAAACTAGATAGTTTCAATGAGGACATTGCTCTAGAATTTGTACAAACACTTTCTGACGGTAAGGCAATGGTAAAAGGGCTAGAAGTTATAGCCACCAAGGAGAGAATTGTTGAAGTAATAGGCTTTCCTATTAAAGGAGAGCCATACCCTACTTTTAGGGATGCAAGGTCAGCTAGGGAAGAATTCACTAAACCTAGTGATCCTCTGCTTGTTGTAGATAAGCAAGGAACAAGAACTTCTCTGCTAGAAAAATGGAAACAAGTTGCTATCTACATTATCAAATATATTGCTTGTGAGGGTTGCTAGTCATGCCTCCATTTTGTTCATTTTAATCTCTTGAACCATATGAGACATGGCAGAAGGATGAACATGCCCAATGTGTTGTACAACCTTCTTGTGACCATGGCAGTTGAAACACAAAAAGGTAGGGACAATTCTGTCTCCCATCATTGTTTGATAAAATTGTTAGTTGAAAAATCTTTACAAGAAGTGTCTGGTATGTCATGGGGAGAATTTTTAAGCATTGATCAGTTTAGAGTGGAAAATGTGGGTCATAGAGGTCAGTGCCAAGCTCATAGGGTTATTAGGGGTGAGAGGGTAGCTAAAACCACTCCTAGAGCTTCAACCTCTAGCACAAATCATCCTATAGCCAAATCAACAATAGAAATTGGCTCCTCTAAATCAGAGTATTTGGATGAAGAAAATTCATCCTTAGACCCTAATGTGAATGTTCTTCCTAAAACTCCAATTCATACTAGGGTTTCCATTAGAAAAGAGGAAGCACAAATGAGAGGTAGGAATTAGAAAAGGGAAGGCCAAGAAGCAAACATCAGAAAAAGAAAAACCTAGCCCTAGGAAACAAAAAGCTGATGACACTGGTCTTCCTGCAACCACTGAGAAACATAAAATCCCTCTAAAGAAATCAAAACCAGCTGATCCAACTACTAATATGCCTCCAAAAAGAATCCCTAGACTTAGAAGAACACTTGGGAAGGAGACAAAAGCTCCTAAGGGACAGGTAAATGTTGAGGTGAAAGACATTTTTGAGGAATAAGCAAACATAAGATTACCAGAGCTTACTATTGTTGCAGAGTAGGTTGAAAATCTAGAACCATTGTAACTAGAGCAAGATGAGCAACTAGAACCACTACAACTGGTGCAATTTGAACAACATGAACCAGTGCGAGGAAAGATCTTGGTAGGGAAACATAAACCTCCCACTTTTTCATGGATTCTTGTAGCTTTGAACCTATGGAATGAAATGCAAAAGAAGGAGGAGGAGGAGTGTAAAAAGGAAATACTCAAGCTACAAGAAGAAGTCAAAAAGAAAAATGCAGAAATTGAGAAGAAAGATGCAGAGATTGTTGCATTAAAGGATAAGGTAGATAATGTGGTGGCTCTTGTGCCACAAATGATGGCATGCAAAACTCCTCCAAGAGTATATGCACTACATTTGAAGGAGCATCATCTTTCTTTCAAACTTTCAAGGGTTATTTGTGGTTTAAACCCTTCTATTGAAACCCCAGATGAATTCTTCCAAGTCTACCAGTTCTCTCCTCTTGAAGTTAAAAATATGTTGTGTGAATTGTGCTTGCATAATTTTGTTGTGCCTAATGATCATGACTGGAACCCATTGTTATACATTAGAGAAATCCATTTGAGGACATTCATGTCATGGATCCAAAATGAAGTTAGCTGGGGGAAATAGTTTGAAACATACATGGAAAGAGAACTCCATACTCCCTTACTTCTCGGAGCTAAATCCAGTAACCCTTCAGACATTACTATACATGGCACAAAATTATTTATCATTCGAGCTACAAAAATAGGATCATTCCTATTAGGGATGAAGCATACTGGGAATATGAGCAGGTAGATGATACTATAGGGAAAATAGTATTGGGGTACCTATCACAAAAATGAAATAGTTTGATAGATCAGTTGAAACAGGATGAACCCCATTCCTTGCAAAATTATGTTGCAACATGTAATTGAAGTACTAGGTACATACAGATTGGAAGGATGAAGTAGCACTATTGGATTCCATTTACATTCCATCCACCTACTTTGTTGTGTCCAGTACCAAATTATAGATACTATCAGTATGACATAGCTACAGAAAGGTCGAGGTAGAGCAAATTGGAAAACAAGCAAGAGTTCTACTGGGATCCAAATTCAGATACTGCAGAGACTGGTCTACGACAATTAGCAATTGGTGACTTCGGAGCTTTGACAAGGAAAAGGAATAGAGCTCCCTTTGTTGGAGGACTAGTAGATCATTAGGTTGGGGGGAGATGATGAGTCCAATTAATGGCTCAATTTTGAGAGGGTTTATCATATATTTTCTGTTGATACCATAGACTTTGGCACCTGGTTATTGACATTCTCCATGTTATTTCCCTACATTTATGAACCTTGAGCATGAACTTATCCTTGTGACTTTTGATGATATTAACATGCTATATGGATTATCTATGTCAATTTTACATGTGGTTGAATGGATGTTACTTTAAGGTAATTATGGATATAAATTTTTTTTGTGCATGCTAATGTCATTATGCAGGTTCACATTAAGATACTGATGTAAATGAAGCTTGCAAAGTGGGAGAAGCTCTTGCTAGCTGGTCGGTTGCTAAGGAAGTAAAAAAGATGGTCATTAAAGAGGTCAATGGAGGGAAACTTCTAGTGGAGGGAAATTCCTAGCTCATATGGAAGTTGTAACTACCTTTTAAATGATCATGTTTGTTAGTTGAGAAAATCTAGGAAGTGTGTTGCATTGGATCCTCATTGAGGCAAGTCTGATTTGACTAAAAATGGTGCATGCATAACTTCCTCCCTTTCTTTTCTATGTTTTCAATAAATGAAATCCTCCTATTTTTTTGGAGTCGACTGCCTAGTTAGTTAGGGTTAATTAGAAGTTTTTCCCTCTATAAATAATATTCAGATGCTCCTTTTCACAAGGTTGGATGTTCTAAGATTGTACTTGCATTTTCAGTTTAAGTAATATAGTCATATTGTTGATATGTTATAATCATGTGTTCAAGGAATAAAATTATATTCTGATTTACTACATCTAAGTTAGCTTAAGGAAGACTCACTCAAGAGGGCCCACTTGGTGATAATTCCACCTATTTAGTTTAAAAGTTATTTTCTTGTTCAGTAACTAGTCTTGGCCTCAACAGTTGTCTATTCCTGCAACCACTGGAACTTTGTTCTATGACCGTTCCTACAACCAAGGCAAACAGATTAGTTTCCTATTTGTTTGTTGAGATTTCTATTTCTATCATCCATTTCTAGTTTAGTTGTTGATGCTTAGTGTAGTTGTTGATTCATGCTCAGTGCTTATGTTAATTTATTTCCAACATTTTATCTTTAGTACTATTTCTTTTCTAGTTTAAGGATGACTACAATGGAGTCCTAGTGCACATACAATGTTGACCATTTCAAGTTTACATCCCTAGGTTGACAATGAAATGCACCTTCATGATGAGTAAGATAACTACTTAGTGTAGATGTCTAATCTCTAAGTCACAACTCTAAGGGCTTAGTTATTGAACCATTAGAGGAGGCCAACAACTACATTGAATTTTTTTCTTCTTCTTATCTTTCAAGGAAACTATATACGTGAAATAAACATTGGCGTTTACATATGGACATTTACTTTCTTATACTTTAAGTTATATTTCATGTATATAGTTTCAAGATGTTTGAGAGTGGTTATGGATCTCTAGGAGTTATAATCCAAATTCTAGTTTTTGGAAGATCTTACAAATTTTCAGACAACCAAATTTCAGTAATCAACATGTCAAATATTAGTAATTGGGAGGTCAAATTTCAATAATAAACAAGTTGTATCATCTATATCTTGCTCTATCTCACTCATTGTTTATCCCTTATGCTCTAGACCTCTCTCTCACACTCTCTCCTTCCCTCTATACTACTATCTATCTCACCTATCTCTCTCCCTCCATCCTTCCCTCCATTCCTCCTTCCCTCCTTACCTCTCTAATTTTCTCTCTCCCCCCCTCTATCTCTCTCTTGTCTCTCTCTCTCTCCTCCCACTCACCTTCCCTCTCTACTTCATGCTATCTAACCTATCCCTCTACCTCTCTCTCCCTCCCTCCTCTCTCTCTCTCAATCTCTCCACCTTCCTCCTTCCCTCTCTCCCTACATCCCACCCACCTTCCCTCTCTACTTCTCTTTATCTAACCTATCCCTCTCTACCTATCTCTCACCCTCCCTTCTCTCTCTCTCTTAATATATCCTCCTTCCTCCTTCCCCCCTCTCTTTCTCATTCTCTCTATCACACTTCTCTCTCCC
>VDFB02000008.1:42230798-42286410 GCA_007258455.2 Sequoia sempervirens
CCTAAAACCTAAAAATTAGATCCCTAAACCCTATATTCAACCTTTTTGTACTCTAAACCCAATACCCTCAACCCTATATCCAATATTATAAACCCTAATCTTTATACCCAATGCACTTAACCCTATACCCTCAACATTGAACATTATCCCTCAACCGTTAACACTATACCTTAAACCCTATACCCTATACCTTAAACCATAAACCCTACACCCTCAAACCTCATCCCTATACCCTATACAATCAACCTTATACCCTAAACCCTGAACATTATCCCTCAAACCTATACATAAAACCTAAACCATTAAATATCAACCCTTAACCCTATACCCAATATCCTAAAACCTAATGTTTGTACCCTATATAATTAACCTTATACCCTCAACCCTCAACCCTATACTTAAATACTCAACACTACACTCAAACTTGTAACCTACACCCAATACCCTCAACCCTAATCCCTATACCCTATAGCCAATATCCTAAAACCTAATACCTATACCATGTATACTTAAACCTATACCCTCCATGAAAAATATCACTCAACCCTCAAACCTATACCTTAAACCCTACACCCTCAACCCTCATCCCTATACCCTATACCCTCAACCTTATACTCTAAACCCTAAACATTATCTCTTAACTCTATACTTAAACCCTAAACCCTACACTCTCAACCTTTAACCATGTACCTTATACCCTAAACCCTACACCTAAATCTTATACCCAATAACCGAAACCCTAATCCCTATACCCTATACACTTAACATTATACCCTCAACCCTACACTTAAACCATCGACCCTACATTCAACCTTGTAACATACACACTCAACCCTAAACCAATACCCTCAACCCTAGTATACTGAATATCCTAAACCCTAATCCCTATACCCTATAAACTTAACCCTATACCTTCAACCCTAAGCACTATCCCTCAACCCTCAACCCTATACCTTAAACCCTCAACCCTAAACCCTCATCCCTCAGTGCTATGATTACTCTATAGACCCTACATTAAACCTTGTACCCTAAACCATAATCCCTAAACCTAATACCCTCAACCCTATAACCAATATCCTAAACCCTAATCCCTATACCTTATGCACTTAACCTTATACCCTTGAAACCCTATACCTTAAACCATAAACCCTACACCCTCAACCCTCATCCCTATAACCTATACCACAAGCATATACCCTAAACCCTAAATATTATCCATCAAACCTCAACCCTTAACCCTATAATTAAACCCTAAACCCTACATTAAATCTTGTACCCTAAACCTTGAACCCTAAACCCTGAACCCTAAACCTTGAACCCTAAACCCTAAACCCTAAACCCTAAAATATCAACCCTAAACCTAATACCCTCAATCCTATATCTATTATCCTAAACCCTAATCCCTAAACCATATACACTTAACCCTATACCCTCAACCCTATACCTTAAACCCTAAACCTTGCACCTTCAACCCTCATCCCTATACCCTATACCATCAACCTTATAACCTAAACCCTAAACATTATCCCTCAACCCTATAATTAAACCCTAAACCCTACATTCAACCTTGTACCCTAAACACTAAACCCTAAACCCTCAATCCTAAACCCAATGCCCTCAACCCTATACCCAATATTCTAAACCCTAATCCCTATACCCTTAACCTTGAACACTATCCCTCAACTCTCAACCCTCAACCCTCAACCATATACCTTAAACCCTAAACCCTACACCCTCAACCCTCATCCCTATACCTTATAACATAAACCCTGAACATTACCCCTCAACCCTATCCTTAAATAGTAGACCCTACACTCTCAACCCTTAACCCTATACCTTATACCCTAAACCATATACACAATATCCTAAACGCTAATTCCTATACCCTATACACTTAACCTAATACCCTCAACCTTGAACATTATACCTCAACCCTCAACCTTATACTTAAACCCTAAACCCTACATTCAACCTTGTACCCTAAACCATAAACCATCAACCCTAAACCCTATACCCAATATCCCAAACCCTAATCCATATACTCTATACACATAAACTTATACCCTCAACCATCAACCCTATACCTTAAACCATAAACCCCAAACCTTCATCCCTCATCCCTATACCCTATGTCATAAAATTTATACTTGATATCCTAAACCTTAATCCCTATACCCTAAATGCTTAACCCTATATCCTAAACCCTATACATTAAACACTAAACCTTACACCCTCAAGACTCATAGGGGGAGAGAGAAAGAGGAGGGAGGGAGGCATTGGGGAGAGAGAGAGAGGAAGGGAAATGGGAGATAAATATAAGTAGAGAGGGAAGGGGAGGTAGAGAGAGATGATATAAAAAGAGTAGATAAGGAAGGAGAGAGGGAGGGAGAGGTGTGGATGGAGAGAGAGGGAGGTGAGAGAGAGGTGAGATAGAGAGAAATAGCAAGATGGAGGGAGAGGCAAGTAGAGAGGGATAGGTGAGATATAGAGTAGATAGAGATAGAGATATAGGGAAGGAGGGAGGGTTGGAGAGAAAGGGGAGGAAGGGAAATGTAAAGAGGGATGGGTGAGATAAAGATAAGTAGAGAGAGAATGGTGAGAGAAAAATAAGGATAGAGTTATAGATAGGGTAAGAGAGAATGGTGAGATAGAGAGGAGAGAGTGAGAGAGGAAGAGGGTGAGGGAGGAGGGAGGATGGAGAGAGAGCGAGAGTGAGAGAGAGGTAGAGGGAAGGAGAGGAGAGATAAAGAGTAGATAGGGGAAAAGGTAGGGAGGGGGGACATAAGTGAGATAGAGAGAGAGAAAGAGAGACAAATAGAAAAATAGAGAGAGTGATGGTGGAAGAGGTAGATAAAGAGAGGGTGAGGGGAGATAAATATAATTAGAGAGGGAAGGAGAGGTAGTGAGAGATAGGTAGAGAGGGGATGAGGGGGGGAGGGAGAGAAGATAGAGAGGTGTATAGAGAGTGGTAGGGAGTGATGATGGAGAGGTAGGTAGAGAGGGATTAGGGAGATAGAGAGTAGAGAGGGAAGAGGAGGGAGAGGTATGGATGGAGAGAGTGGGAGGTGAGAGAGTGGTAGGTAGTGATAGATGGAGAGGTAGGTAGAGAGGGATAGGGGAGATATAAATAAGTAGAGGAGGGATATGTAGTAAGGGAGAGAAGTGAGATAGAGAGAAATAGAGAGTGATGGATGGAGAGATAGATAAAGAGAGGGAGAGAGGAGATAAAGATAAGTAGAGAGGGAAGGAGAGGTAGAGAGAGAGGAAAGATAGAGAGAAGTAGAGAGGGAATGAGGGAGGGAGGGAGAGGTATGAAGAGAGAGAAATGTGAGATAGAGATGTGTAGAGAGAGTGGTAGGGTGTGATGGATGGAGAGGTAGGTAGAGATAGGGATTGGGTGATGGATAGTATATAGGGAAGAACAGAGAGGGAGGTGTGAGAGAAATGAGATAGAAATAAATAGAGAGTGGTAGTGAGTGATGGAGGGAGAGGTAGGTAGAGAGAGGGAGAGGGGAGATAGAGAGACTTAGAGAGGGAAGGAGGGAGGTAGGGATGGAGAGAGAGAGGGAAAGGGGAGATAAAGATAATTAGAGAGGGAAGTAGAGGTAGAGAGATAGAGGGAGGGAGGGAGAAAAGTGAGATGGAGAGATGTGGTAGAGAATGGTAGGGGTGATAGGTGGGTGGTAGGTAGAGATGGGAGATGAATTAGAGAGGGAAGGAGAGGGAGAGGTATGGATGGAGAGAGTGGGAGGTGAGAGAGAGGTGAGGCAAAGAGCAATAGAGAGAGTGGTAGGTAGTGATGGATGGAGAGGTAGGTAGAGAGGGAGAAGGGAGATATAGATAAGTAGAGAGGGAGAGAGAGGCAATATAGAGAGAAATAGAGAGAGGGAGAGAGGAGATATAGATAAGTAGAGAGGGAAGGAGAGGTAGAGAGAGGATAGATAGAGAGAAATAGAGAGGGAATGAGGGAGGGAGGGAGAGGTAAGGAGGGAGAGAAAGGTGAAATAGAGAGGTGTAAATAGAGAGAGTGGTAGGTTGTGATGGATGCAAAGGTAGGTAGAGAGAGGGATTGGGAGATAGAGAGTAGATAGGGAAGAAGAGAGGGAGAGTGAAGTATGGAGGGAGAGAGAGGTGAGATAGAGATAAATAGAGAGAGTGGTAGGGAGTGATGGAGGGAGAGGTAGGTAGATAGATGGATAGGGGAGATAGAGAGAAGTAGAGAGGGAAGGAGGGAGGGAGATGGAGAGGAATAGAGAGAGGGATGAATAGATAGAGAGGTAGTTCTTGATCTCAAGGGAGAGAGAGTAAGATAAAGGGATGGAGATAGTGAGAGAGAGTTCTAGAGTGTAAGGGATTAAAAATGAGTGAGAAAGAAATAAATAATACAACTTGTTGATTATTGAAATTTGACCTCCTGATTGCTAAAATTTGACATATTGATTACTGAAATTTTACTGACTAAAAATTTGTAAGATCTTCCAAAAACTAGAATTTGCATTATAACTCCTAGAGATGTGAAACCAATCTCAAACATCCTAAAACTATATACATGAAATATAACTTAACGTATAAGAAAGTAAATGCCCATATGTAAATGTCAACTTAAATGTTTATTTCATCTATATAGTTTCCCTCAAAGATAACAAGAAGAAAGAGGAAAAAGAGAAGAAAAAAATTCAATGTAGACCAAAATGTGAGTGCATTATAATGCGCTCACATTTTGTCAATGCATTCACAAAACACGAGCGCATTATAATGTGATCACATTTTCTCAATGCATTCAAATAATACGAGTGTATTATGATGCACTCACATTTTGTCTTGCTTTGGGAATCCCCAACCCAAAGGCTTGGAGGACCTTCCCAATGTCCAAAGATGTGTTTTTGCATATTCTATAAATTTTCACATAATCTCATTCATCCTAACCGTCAAGTTTACATGTGTTTCAACGTTGAGTAAATTTAACACCTAGGTAATGTTAGGCTCTCTCTTAGCTATCTAACGATATAATTTTTTTCACATTTTGACAATTTTAAGCCTTTGATATTTAATTTTTTTTTCTTGTGTGTCTATTTTTTGGAAAAAACCACTATTTGGTATTCTTTTATTTATAAATTAACCGTTCATTGAAATTTCAAATAAATTACATTTTTACAAACTAGACTTCATTCTACACATATTAAAAAAAATGATTTTCAATTAGTTTTCAAAATTTGTAGGGGTAGCATGACCAAAATTCTATTTTTAGAATGTGTCCACTTTGAAAATTAGTAAAAAAAAATCAAATATTCATTAAAAATTTATCAGAAAAATTGGACATAAACTACATGTTAGCTAATTTCTCATTGAAGCGATTTGAAGAATACCAAAAAAAAGTTAACCTTTTTCAGGGCACCACAAAAGTCGCTATGTTATGTTATTTTGATAAAAACAACACCAATTTTTGTGGCTTCCTCTTTTGAACCCCTTAATATATACCATTTTCAACAAAAAAATAGTAGTTTAGAAAGAAGACTCAAAGCCCTACGATCCATTTTTTTGTTGGTTCTAAAATTTTTGAATGTAACTATCCTTAATTTCTCATCCAAAGTCAGTATTTCCTAATTTAAAAAAAAAAAAGGTCACCTAAGACCCCTTTTTGGCCTCCCATCTTTTTGCACTTACCCCATGAGAAGAATTTATTAGAGAGATTTTAAGAGAAGATATTATTATCAAGAGTATTCAAGAGCAACATTATCTATCATTATTAGCAACAATCAAGATCCTAACATCATGTCAAATTATATGTCCGTTCATGTTGTCTTGTGAAGGCTAACAAGCATTGTAGATCCTCAAGCATCCAAGCTTTCAAGTACTCAAGCAAATCAAAGCAAGCAAGATGCAATTACTTTGAAGAGATGTGTATGAATTAAGTCATTCAAGGAATCCATTGAAGGGTGTTGAGTTGCAACAAGTGTTCCTTCATCCTTCCTTCCCTTTTATTATCTTTTTATCAAGGTTTAATTACCAAATTGGGATTTGACCAAGGAAAAACCCCATGCAAACAAAACAAAACATTTTCCCCCTATTCGTGTATATGTAGATTATAGGTTGAAGAAGAATTGAAGAAGATCTTGAGGAGAAATTTTGTATTGTTGCACTTTTTGTCATCATTCTTGCCAAGCCACATAAACTAAGTTACATAATTCATTTTCGACATTCCGATAATGGGACCAGTGCGAAAAAAAAGATCAGATCTAACACCAAAGGACATAGAAATTTGATTAAGACCCCTATACAAAGACCCATTCACCCATCCTTGTAGGAACATCAAAACCAATTTTTTTGAGCAGGTTTGTTGTCCTCTACACTTCCTAGATCCTCTTGTAAAATGCTATTTATGTCTGTCAATTATCGTATCTTACATTTTAAATATTAGGGAATATAGAATCATTAATTTAATCATTCTAAAATATTTCCAATCCATTCCAATCGCTCTTCAAATGTAGATTTAGGTCTATTGGCTCACCATTAGGGCTGAAATTCAATCTTTTGCACCTTGTGAATGACATCTCAATAAAATTTAGAAGGGCCCTTTGAATCCTAGGTTCTTTGCATTAAGGGCCTAAGATCCATTTTTATTTATTTAATTTTGGTGAACATGACATGTTAACACTATTAAATTTCTGAATTTGGAAGTCTTTCAAACCCTAGATTTAGGTTTTGCATAATTTTGTTTTGCATCTATCATTTAGGGTTTCATCTTTTCACTATAAAAAGTTATAAAAAAAAATGCATTCCATATTACATCATATATTTCATTAGGGTTTGTTTTAAGCATATTTAGATCATATTTACACTCATATTGCATTCATTAAGTGGTTAAAATCTGAAATTGTTCATTGTATCTTTCATTTAAGTCAAAAAAGTTTTAAAAAAATGCATTATTTTGTTCCAAATCACCATTTTCAGAATTTTGTATCTTCAAATTAGTTAAGTATTTCATATTAGATCTAAAAAGTGCATTCAAATTTTTAGTTTATTTTTGCACATTTGTATTGGAATGATATTGTCTAAAATTGAAAAAGTTGCATTATTTTTGCATTAAATCATCGTTTTTAGGTTGTGGCATCTTAGAATCAGTTAATTATTGCATTTTGAATCTAAATTTTTCATTCAAAATTTTTCAATTTTTTTTTACCTTTTTTTCACACTTGCATCTTCCATTACCTTGTCCTAAATTGTGCAAAATATGAAAAAACATTCACTAATTAACATGATTGCAACCAGAGAAAGAAACATCAAACAACAACACAAAACTTCAAATTTTTAGTTTTCAGAACTCTTTACAAACCCATTCGCCCCTGGGAAACCATGTCCTTGTACATATGTCTTTGTATTATCAGTCCATTGCTACCGACAATTGTCTGATTTGAAATTTTGGAAAAATATTGTTGCATATGTAAGAAAGATGTCATATTTCTTGATTTCTTGTAAATTTAAGATTTTTTTTTGCATTTTAGTATAAAAAATCATCATATTTGTAGGAAAATTATTTATATTTATGAAGAATTACATAATTGGGATAGATTTGTTATCATTTTTACATAAATTTATAACTCTAGGTTATAATTCATTGAAAATAGAGTAGTAGCATGTTTCGTTTTCAATGATGTGGTTTTGAAATGGTTAAGCATGGATTCATAAGTACAATATCTCTACTTATGAGTACAATTTATGGAAAAGAAATGAGCTCATTACTAAACATGTTAGCCATCCTCCCAATATCTTTCCTAATTATGAGAGTACTTTGACACAAGAGAATGAAATCATTGATACATTTCTTAGTATCACCTTGCTTATCTTTCACTCATCCCCTAACATCTCTCCTACTTATGAGAATGTTTTGGTGCAAGATAATTCAATCATTGACAATAATGAAAATCATAGTTTCTCTTCTCCTGATACCTCTCTTATTTGTGACTAAGCTATCTTGGTATTATAAGATCCAATCATTGAGTGTCATGACAATCTCATTTGTCCCTCTTCCCCTAATTCTCCTACTGGGGAAGATATTGTGCAACAAGAAGATGATCTCATTGATACATTTCTTTCAAGATATAGTAAGATGGGTTGCATAGATGAAGAGGAAAAGGTCACCTTAGATCCCCCCTCGTTAGAATATCATCAATAAGAAGTTAAATCCCTTGAGGTTATGAACACACAATTGACCATTAGATCTCCATTGATTATAGGACCTCCAAAAACTCCTTTTGGAACTCCTAAGAGTCCTCTAATCATTGGCCTCATAAGATTCCTTTTGATCCTCCTATACAAATGCTCATTATAGGACCTCCTCAACCTCATGGCCATATCCTCAATTTTGTAAAGCAACTTACTAGTAATCATGCATCGCAACAACCAAGTTATAATAATATAGCTCACACATATAACACCAGAAATAATAAGAAACCAAGACAAAATCCACCATTCATCCCATTTCCTCAACCATATCTCCCACCCAAACCTAACATTCCATAGTGTAGTGGTAAAGAATTTGACCTTGTTGAACAACTTCACAACACTCCTAAGATATCCCTTTAGGATTTGATCCAATCATCACCAAATTACTATAGTATGCTTCAAAATTCCTTAAAAAAAATTGTCATCCCTTCTAGTGCACAAAAAAATGATGTGGTAGATTTGATTGAGAACATGAATTCACCTAATTTGGACATTGTCTTTCATCAAAGTGAATTACCTCCTTTGGAAATACATAGACAAAATGATGATTTCATGATAGTGGCCATTATTAACAAGATGGGAATTAAATGTACCCTTATTGAAAATGGTTCGACACTCCATGTTTGTAGTGTGAACTTTTTGAATAAAATTGGGGTGGATAAGATTAAAATTTAAATAGCTAAGTTGTCTATTCATGGTTTTAATGATGTGGGAAAACAATCGCTTGGTGTGATAAAATTACTTGTTAAAGTTGGTAAGGTTACATTACAAACTCCTATCCATGTCATACCTCATGATCTTTCATATAATCTCCTCTTGGGTAGAACATGGATTCATGAAATGAAAGAAATACCTTCAACACTACAATGTATGTTGAAATATGTTTATAAAAATAAGGTCTATATGATAAAATTTTATCCTAAAGTTCAGAGTTCATTAAAAACTAAAATAAGAATGTTTAATCCTCCTACAACATTGACACCAACTACAAAAGTAGAACCTTTGCAAAAAGAAGAAAAGGATGTTTGTCTTTCATCTGTGAAAAATTTGTTGCAAGATGATTGAGGATCATTAGATTTCAAACCTACATTCATAGGAGAATACAAGATTACACATAAGCTAGGAAAAGAGAAAGAAGCAGAAAATACATCAACTAAATCATCAAAAGCATCTAATTTCACAACTTTTAGCAAAGAAGAAATACAAACTACACATCTTCTTATGATGAAGATGAGAATGAAAAACATACTTCCTCAAAAGAAATTAAAAAACTTTATGGAAGAGGTTATGAACTTTTGAAATAATTTGGCTATAATGGAAAATGGTGTGGGATAAGAGAACAAGGTATCTATGTCCCAATCGATCCTAGAACACAAGAAAGCACAAGAGGTCTTGGTTATTGTCCTTCAAAAGAATGAAAGTATCAAAGAAATATTCACCTAATATCAATTTCATCATACAAAATACTCCTAGGAAAAATATAAATAACGACAATGATATTGCTTCATCTTCAAACACACTTTTTAGTGATGATTGGGGTTCATTAGATTTTACACCCTCCTTTATAGGGGAGTACAAAATATCACAATCTAAACCTAAAAATTCTTGTGTATGTATGAAATCTTGTAGTAAGAAAGAAATACCTTTTACACAAAAGAAAGGAATGTATTCCACTCTTGATCAAGAGAGTACCTTGTCGAGGCTTCTCCAAGCCTGCTTAATATCTCTCCCTCCAAGAAAAAGAAATAAATTTTATAACAAAATCTCATTTTGTGCATATCATCAAGTTCATGGTCATTCCACTAATGAATGTAAAGCCTTGAGTATGAAAATACAATATCTTAAGGATTGTGGTGCTCTTCCTTGTATTGATGCATCTAATTCCACTAATTGTTGATGATTTTCATCCTATCATGTTGCTCATCACTATGTGACATTAGTAACTTTATGCGTTTTTCTCATTGCCATTCATGGTGGTACAATCTTAAGTGAAAGAATATTTTTCATGGTAGAAACATGATAGTAATTGGTGTGGTTATCTTTATCTCTATACTTAGGGGCAAGGATAACTAGTTTTTGGAGGTGTGCATCCTTTTCAAGGGTCCCCTCTTCCGCTCTTTCTACTTAAAGTACCAACATAACAAGTATGTTGAAATTTTAAGTGGGGGGCATATATTACCATTATCCATTTCATCTTGTGATGTTTGACCTATTTGCATACCCACTTTGGTGGTGGCATTGTTTGTAACACCCCTTGAGGCATGGTTATCAATTTCTTCACTGAGATGTTAATTTTTTTATTTCATGGAACCTGACATAACATAACTTGTCAGCCATGTTTCTTATTTTTTGCTTAATTTTATTCATAAGAAGTTGAAATTAGTGTAAGAATTGGAAAGTTTTGATCATCAAAGCTTTCACCTCTCTGACAAACTTATGGGAAATTTAGCGAGTGGGGGACTGATTTGCACCTCACTAAATACCTCCGAGATTTTTATAGAAAGTTTACTCTTCTTTGAGTTTGGAGAAAAAGGTAGAAGGAAATGTAAACATAAAATAGGAAAATGGTGATATGAGAGATTTGACTATAAGATATCCTTGGAGATGAATGAAGACAAGAAATGGGTTCACCACCAAGTGTAGACTTGGAAAATGTAAGATTTTTGAAAACACAGTGTGATATGCAAAAAGACCTAAAAAGATAAATTGAATGCAAAATAGGAAAGCCAAACAAAAAGTGTGCACCTGGAAACTTGTAGAGTTTAGAGTGATGATTGGAAATGTCTCTGAAATTTTGAAAAATCTGACTTTTTGGCTTGTTGGGATTCATTTTCCAACCTGGGCGAATTAGTACCAAATCAGGGTTTCTACCTAGAAAGTTGTTTTGGGGAAAAGGGTACTAGAATCTACAAACTAATCTAGAAAACACTTTCAATGGGACTCATTCACCACTAATGATGAATCAATCCTACTCCACTTTTTCAAATATTGAAATCACTGATATGCACTCTAACACTTGCACTTTCTTCCTAGACTGAATTTCAGATCCAGATTTATGAGAACACCTCAAAACAAAATATAATTTTATTTTCTAATGGGGGGTTTTCCTAGGTCAAACCCATATTTTTTTAATTAAACCTTGAAAGAGATAATGAAACATGCATGAAAATCCTAGCCTTAAGTGTGGCTAAGAATAGGAAATCTGAAACATGATGCAATCCTATTCTAATATGCAAGAATAAAATGGATAAATGAAACTTGAGTGATGCAAGACTCACTTTAGGAGATCCTAAATCACCTCAAATGAATCTCAATGGTATGAAAACCTTCCTTAGGCTAAAAGTAGAGAGATGATGGAAGATGGAATCACTTAGAAAACAAGTCCAAGTTAGGCTTGGCTTGATGGCTAGTTGCATCTCCCCAACCTAGAATTCTTCATGATTCACCATAGAAATCCATGATCGACCCTTGAAAATGCTAGATATTGAACAAAAGTAAGCTTGAATAACTGCAAAAACACTTGAATTGCTGCTCCCAAGCTTCAACTTTGCTACCAATAGACTTCTCAATACTCTTGTGAACTTGATCCTTGAATTTTCTCTTGAAAGATATTTGTTCAATATGCTTGAATTGCTTAGATTATTATGAAAATGATTTAGAAACTTGTATTTATAGGCATTGACACCTAATTAACCATTATTTAGACCTCAAAGGCCGACATCCACTAGAAATTTGAATTAAATTGGTGAATTTCCCACTCAAACTTGAAAAATGCCCCAAAAGGGACTAATTCGCCACCCTTGGTGAATGGGTCCCACCAAAGGGGACTCATTCACCCAAGGTGGCGAATGAGTCCCACCTAAGGTTTTTGAGGTGGTTTTTTCGTATTTGAATGTATTAAATGTTATTTATCAAGATTTTATATGATTTTTGAGTGGAATAAGCGTCAAGATCTGAAATAATGGGTCCTAGAGCCCTATAAATGTTGATTTAAAGGATAAGTAATGCAAGGGTTCCCAAGCTAGGTCCAAATTATACCAAGGATTGTACTATCTGCAAGAAGAGAGTACAATTTTAGTGTCCACAACATAATACGAATAAACAATAACCCTCAAAAAATTGAAAATTTTCAATAGACATAATCCAGTTTCAGCAAGTTATTCCTATATCACATAATCCTACAACATGGAAATCAACTAATTGAACTATTTGAATTAAGCTTAGCACAGTGTTTCATTATGAATGAAATCATAAAGAAGGAAACTTGAAAAAAGCCATAACATGCACAGTTTCAAAGATTTCTTCCAAATAGTTTGTGCTTAAATATCAAAGAACTTTAAAAACAAAGGTTGGATGCCAATCTGATAATAGTTTGAGTAAAAAAATATAACATGCTAGAGAGAAGTAGTGTTCTGCCAGCTTTTAGCTTCTAAAAATATCTCTATAACTAAATAGAAACTAAAAGAAACTCATTTTCTAAAGGGTAACTAAAAAATCATTTTTTCCTTCTACTGCCTCTTCCTATTTATAGTTGAAAAAGGGAGAACTGCCACCAATGTTTGAGAAGTAAATACTGCCAGATGCCAACATTTGATAGCTCATGATCCAATCTTAGATCTCTTGTTAGGTCACGAAAATCTTTGATCATTAATTCTCAATTGCCTCATTTATATCATTTTAGATATTTAGCAAATATTGCTATTTGAAAGCAATTAGATCCTATAAAATAGCTTGGTGAAAATTTGGTTGACCAATCACATAGCTCGTTGGTGTTGACTCAAAGTTTCCATCCTAAAAACAAGAAATACCTAGCATACTCCAACAAAATCCAAAAGAGATCGCTTCTAAATGCACAAACTGCCTGCAACAAAGAGATGATGTGCCAAGTGGGCAGGGATTCTCAGGTTTAAGAAAATTTCCCTTGAGAAAATCTCCACTGAGCTGACACATGTCCTAGCTCTCTTCAAAAAGGAATATGATAAATGAAAGTCACACAACCACCATGTGACACATTGCGCACCTTTCCAAACAAAATTTTCTTTGAGTATAGACACATCTGAAGCCAAAAAAATATAAAAGACAAACATCAAAAAAGAACATTAAGGAAAAAATGCTTCAAAGTTCTAGAAAATCACAAGGGGCCTTTGCTTGTGGAAGCACAAACCTAGAGCTCTAGAAATTATAGGAGTTTGAGGAAAGTGGAATGATGCACTTCCCATTCCAAATTAGTGGGTTAGACGAGAGTGCAAAAGACCATGTACATCTAATCCGGTTCAAAGACTTCCTTAAAAGAAATGGCTCCCCATCTAGTTGAAACAACTCCAAGGTGGAAATAGAGGTGGGAAAGAGGAAAGATCTCGTGCTCAATTTCACCAACAGTGGGCATCTAGCTCAAACCTGAGAGTTTTGTAGAATTTTAGACATTATGTCTTATTTCCTCCATGATTTGTTCAACTGATAGTACCTCTCCATCTGGTGAGAAAAGGGGAGGCAAACTATAGCTAATCAGAACATTGAAATCCTTTCGTATTTTTTCAACCTTCTTGTTTAGCACTACCTGGAGTTCCTTGCTCTTTGATGTGGCTTTGTGGTAGTTGATGAATTTTCTTTCTTTTCTTGAGGTGGCCCTTTGATCTAGAATCTTTGCACTTCTTAAGGCTTCGTCAGTGGCCACACACAATCAAGAAATTAGAGTCTATGATTCTGCTACCCAAGGAGCATATATCTATAGGATTTGGTTGTCCACCGGGCCAACCTTTCTATTTAATTCCCAAGAATCCTTAAGAACTGCAGGGCTAGCCTAAGATTGGAAACCATGGCCATGATTCTTTCCTAGTGTGTAGATATTAAAAATTTTAATATTAGGAGGGTCCCAGACCCTCGTGCAATAGTTAACCCCTAGCGGAACCGAGCTTCTCTTTCTCTTAACTTCTCCTCCATCTGTCTCTTCTCTTGGAGGGTGTTTGTCAATTTGGAGCTCAACCTTTCGACCTCTTGGTTGTGAGCTTGTAGAGTGGACACGATCTCTTATTTCTCTTGTCTTTACCTTTTTGCTTTTGCCTGGGCCTTTTGCAGATTGTTAGAATCTTGAGACTGGATGTCGTCCAACTCTCTCTGCATGTTTTCTTGAGTACATCGATACTTTGCATTTTTTTGGTGCTCAATAGCAAGCTCGACTCTAAGCCTTTCAATTTCAGTAGACAGCTGAACCTATTCACCTTGGGCCTTTTCGAGCAACTTAGATGCTTATCCTTGCTAATTTTGTATCTATCTTATTCAGGACATTTTGACATCTTTATCCTTGATCTTATTCTATAACTTGCTCACTATTTCCCTTACATTTATCAACTCTACCTCATGCTTCTTCAATTCCCTGTCCAACCTTTCATAATCCACATCCAACATCTTTTGGGTGGCCTTGGCTAGGACCACTTTGTTGTGTGGGCGAGTTTCATTTAAATATAGACCCATGGCTCTGATGTCATAATCCTCCATATGCATTTGTCCCTTGGGCTTGGACACAAGTGGCTTCATGGTAGTGATCAATAGAGAATTTCGCTCTTCATTGAAGCAAGCTTCAATCTTCTTTGTAGTTAGCAATGCAATATTCTTTAACTATCATGTCTCCTTTCTGATTTCTCAGGCCTACTTGGTTGCATCAAAATGCTCTTGAAGACTTTGCAGGGTGTCAATGCTCTATGTTGCAAGGGAAGCACCTGGAGGGAGACCAAATAGCGTGATGGAAGGAGAAACTTCAAATGTATGAGCATCAAGGGAGGAAAATGGGAGTGTGATCATATAAAATGGTGGGATATCAAACTAGGATTTGGTAGGGGGAAACCTAATCGGAGTGAAAAAAGACATGGGTGAAAGGAAAGATATTTTCCCTAAAGCGAATGGACCTGGAGTAATGGGAAACATGGATGCTTCAGCTCTTTCAATGGGGGCCCTTGACAGTGCGATCGAAGAATCAATAGTGGCCGAAGTGGATGTTGTTCAATTGGCACACGAGGTTACTTCACAAGGTTCATTACTAAAAATGGTTGGGGGTTCATTCAAGACCAAAAGATTGGGGTCCGCGAATGGAGGAGTCTTCTCTACAGATGGGGGTAGAGTAACTAGAGATGTAGAGGCAGGAAGAAGAGAGGGAGTAAAACTTACCTAGGTTGCGACGTTCAAAATGCTTTGTAGAATAGAATCCACTTCTTCTTCTCCTTTGGTTGATGCACCAGGTGCACCTAGATCCAAGACTCAACTTCTCTTTGCATTTCCAGAACTAGTACATTCCAATCCTTTAACAACTAATCCCACCAAAACTTGGCCATCGATAACCACAATAGACCTTCTTGGGGACCGTCAGACTCTTTTCCCTTTACTTCAGCCACTGGCGAAGGATGTGACTTGTGAGTATTTTTGCTTCAAATCTTTTCTTTTATCTAATTCTTGAGGTCTAGAAGCATGGCACGGAAGCTAGTCCTGTTCAAGCTCATGACTTGTCTTTGGATTTCTATTGTTGGTATTGGCCTCTTCATCATAATTCTCTTCAAACCTTTCATCATACTATTGCAATCTTCGAATAGGGCATTGAGTCTTCTCATCTCTTGTCGAAACTTCCAGAAATCTACCTTCTTCCTTTCTGACAATCCCTTGCATTTCAATTGCGCGTTGAGAGGTTTACCCATTGGTAGGTTCCTCTAATACTCCACCTGCACTAGATATAAATTTATCCATTTTTGTCGTTTGAGTGGTATGTGGTCCAAGTCAATGTATACTTCTAGCCTTTCTTGAGTCGAATTCTTTCTCAACTCAAAATATTCCTAACTCTCATGTTTCAAAGTGAAGTGCTTTGTTGGATTGTAGTCCCACGTGTCACAAATAAGAACTAATCCTAGGATCACCAGTAGGTTTGTAAGATCTCCCTCCACCTCCACCTTGTTAGTATTACCTGACTATTGGCAATGCTAAAGTGGGTTGGGAAAAGCCTTGTATTGTGTCTGTCGGTGCCATAAGCATTTTTGGTAAGGGTTTCCTAACGACATGCCTCCAACGCAAAAAAATCTATCTGTTACAAATTTGGGGAGTCTGAAAGGCTCCACGATGAAACCATGGAATTTTATAAACGTAAAATACTCACGCAAGAAATAATCCACCAAGGTGGGTGAAGTCTTCATCCATTGCAAGATCTCAGGAGAGAAATGACCTGTAGGCTATGGCAACAAGTCTTGAAGTACTGGCCTCAAAAAATAATCTACAAACTAGTAGTAATCCCATGTTCTTGAAAGTACATGAGTCCATACAAAAATTGAATGATATGAACCTTTTACATCGAACCTAGACACTAGAAAACTTCTCTCCAAAAACTTCGAATTTTGATGCAAAATCAAGTGAACCAAGAAAGAGGAATACCTAAATTTATACTCAAAACATAGTTCTTCAATTTCTCTAGTATCCCTTCAGCTATTGCATTAGCAAAATCATAGTACTTTTGACTCTTCTCCCCTTTAAGTATAAAATCTAATCCATTCTAAAAAGGATGGACATCTTCATCATCATCAAGGCCATAAATCTAGGCTAGCATTGAGAAGACAGACTGTGTATCTTTCTTGAATTTTCTATGTGCAAGAGGAAAAGAAAAGTGATCTCTTTCTAGTCCTTCCTTTTTTTCATCCTCATAAAAACTTCTATTCTTAGTTCTAGCTTCCTATAAATTTTCCATTTCTTCCTCATCAAAGCGTTAAGTGCCCCAAGTGGTAGGGATACACAACATATCCTGTATGGCCACTGTAGAAATTGTAACCTTAATCTTGTTGCCAACAATAACTCCTATCTCCTTGTTGAATCTTTTGGTACATGCATCCACTAGCTCCGGGCGTGGGTGTATGACAAGAAACATGAACTGTGGAAAACCATAATTCCAAATATGAGACATGAAACCTTCAAATGACCAATGGTACATCATTCTTTGGAATGCCCCTCCCTAAGGATTGTAGGGTTAGTTGCCAACTTTGGGTCGAAAATGTCATCGACAAAATCCTGTACCGCCTCTCTCCCAAAATGTTTATCCAATTGTACTGATTTACAAAATTCAAATAGTTGTTCTCCTGGTGCTGGAGCATTGGTGAATGAATTTCTCCCAAAGATATTGACATAACCTGGCCTTTTATATGAGGCCCCAACCTTTCTACCAGATGTTGAGAAGTTGTAGAGAGTTTCTTCAATGAAACAACCACTTGCTTTTTGCTACTTAGAAAAATCTACTTTTGGGTGTGTTGGAGCTAAAAAATCCACCTTAGTTTTTTGCATACTTCCATTTTCATCCATCTTCCCATACTCACCATATGTTCCATCACCATTCATTTCATGGTGGTTGACATTAATGAATCCTCATACATAACCACTAAATAAGGCCTTTTGATCATAACACTGAAATAAATTCCCTCTCTGAAATGTTCTCACAGTAGCACAAGGCATGTTGCCAAGACAATTCCATATCGAAGAGAGTCTCACCATAGTCTCCTCGACAAGAGCATGGAAGGCTGATGAAAATATAGATGAGACCCCTATACATCTAGGATATAGACCCAAATGTCTTTCCGCCAACTTGAAGAATAATATGTCTAAGAGAATTAGATGCGTCAAAGAGAAAATATAACATGTCTCACTGACAAGAAATAATCATACAGAGTATTTTGCATTCAAGAAACAGAAAAACATCTCTCAGACATTGAGAGATTATCATAAAATAAATAGTAAATCACTAGTAAGAGCAGAGTGGACAAACAACAACATCGAGGAGACATCGGTATATTGAGGAGAGAAATAAGGAAGTCTCTTCGACGTTTAAGGAGCAAGTGAAAATAAAATTTTGGAGAGACATGGAAACATAGAGTAGACATTGATCAAAGTCTCTTTGACATCCTAACAATGACATATCGAGGAGACAAAATAGTATCAGGCAGACATTATCAAAAGTCTCCTCGACATTTTGGTGTGGGTACAAACACACGCTATCGATGAGACTAAGGGACATCAGAGAGAGATGACCACAGGTCTCCTTGACATGTCAAAGTCACATAAATATCATTAAAAGCAATACCACTGAAGGAAGGGATACATGTATGTTGAGGAGACATAGGCTTGTCGGCGATAGATATTCACCAGTCTCATCAATGTTCTAATTACAGGGGTCCACAAGGAAAGAGCTTGAAATGTAGCTATCAAAGAGACCTTGTAGGATCGAAGAGAGAAATATAAATGTCTCTTGGACATTTTAAAATGGATGATTAGGAACACATCGAAGAGATAAATGGGCATCATGATTAAAGTCTCTTTGAAAAATATGAAATAGTGTTTCACCGGATTGACGTGATTGATGAAATTATCAAAGAGAGAACTACCATTAATGTTGCAAGTCGATTAGAAAGGTGGCATGAGCACCATTTATGAACCAGGGCTGGCTCAAGCATGCCAAATTTTGATAAGTATAACCCGAAATAAAAAATTACTGTGAATTGTGGTTGGATACTTGGAGGATGAAGTTGGACGATGATGATCAGTTCGGAAATTGCAGTGTTCATTCAAGTAAGTGATCTTGGCTCAGCTGAACGTATTTTTTAGAAGTTAACTTGAAGTAAAACATAAGTAGGGTTTAAAATGGATAAAACCCCTGATAAACCAAAGGTGAACAGTCAAAAAATAGAGACTAGGCCATTGAACCAAGATTTGATAGACCAGTGTCCCGGGTCTAGGCCAAAATCGAGAAGAACAACTTAATTAAACCCATCATGCAAAACATTGGAAGACAAACACAAAAATTTAGGAGATGTGTGGACTCTGCATAGGGGTTATGACTTGTTTATATATCATCATAGAAAGAAATACAGGCATAGGCTACTTTCAAACCCATGCAACTTGAAATTAGGGAAGCTTTCCATGCCTAATGTCTTCATTAATGTAGAGCTGACTAAAGCACTAGCTAAAAACTACAATCCAAAGACAAGGGAAATTCACTCTGATGATGGATCACAATTCATAATTATAACACAGGACTACATTTGTATGGTTTTTCAATTAGATATCTCCCTGAAAACAAAACTGTGGATGAGAAATTTGCTAGAGAAATATCGCACTACAGATACAAGCTATAATAGGTGGAAGTTACCTCTACATAGGCCTAAAGGTCCAGGAAATCAACTAAGGAGGTTTTCCAGTGATGAAAATCCCCCATTCCCTATGGATTCATTTGAAGAGTATTATCAATACACCTACTATTTAGTCAACCAAGTATTGGGAGTTGATGCCCCTGCTAACATGTCTATAGCCCCAATGGTTCTAGCTATGGACATCCAAAGCTAAGATTCCAATCCCTATGATTATGCATAATATTTATTTGAGGTCATTAATATTTCTCTTAATTCCATTAAGAACAATAGTGAGGCTATTAGCTTCAAACAATATTCACTTCTTATGCACATGATAGTATATGACTTGGGAAGGTAATGGGAATATGGGGAGAAGAATTGAGCATAAAATATTTGGATAACAATGGGAATTATAGGCCAGTACAAATGTGGACATCCATATGGGATAGTAGATGTGGGAGATCCCACTACTTGTATTTTGAAGAATATTTTGACAAACTCTTATATAGACTGCTTGGCCATAGATGTGATTATAATTTGTCCCCAAAAATACAAAGGTTCCTATAACCAAAAGAGAAGGGTTCTAAATTTGGAAAAATAAATCACAATTGGGGGGATTGGTATACATTTTCAAACTGTATTGTTATCAGAGTGTATGGATTTGAGGCAGCCCCATATTCATTGCCTAATAATGTGCCAGATAGAGTTGCATACCTTGAGATCATAATATAGTTGTCTTACTCAGCCTTCAAGCACCTAAAAAGCTATGGAAGCAAAACCTTTATGCCTTCTACTCTATGTTTTGGTGACTTCACTATCATTGTTGATACATGGTATGACTTGGTTGGCAGCAAGCTAGATTATTATGGCTTGCTGGTAGGAAACAAAAGAGAAAAATTTGACCCTTCACATTTCATTTATGATTCCAAGATTTCAAAAAGATTGAAAGGATATGAGCATGAGTTCCATGTGGATGATTTCATTAGGAACTATGAGGAGAATCAATTCATAATGAGGAAGGATACTTACAATATAATTTTTATGGTTGAGGCTTGGAGAATGAACAATAATCCATCCTATGTAGAAGCCTTTCATGAAATTCAAGATCCTATGGAAAGAATTGAAAAATTAATTCTGCATGAAGAAGAACTAATAAAGGATGTACCTCTTGTAGCTTTTGAAAGGAAAATAAATATTGGTTCTAGGAGACAAGCTGAGAATGTAGCACCACTAGGCCATTTTTCACCACAACCTACTCCAGAGGTAAGCTTCTGAATTGACACCCCAATCATAATTGAAGATGATATCGAGGAGGAGGAAGAGGTCACCCAAATCAACATTCCTGGTGTTCCCTAATATGAAATGCCACCAGAAAGGTATGTAATCACATTTGAAGCTTCTAATGAGCTATATGATGATATGAGGCGTTGTGCCAATCAAGAATTCATTGCAAATGACACATTTGTTCAAACTTCTAAATTCAAGGATTCCATTTATGAGTATAAAGGCATAGTAGTAAGGGAAAGGCTAAAAGACATCAACCCTGAGAAAGAAACAAATTCCTTAAAAGAGATTCAACATGAGATCGATGAAGAGATGAAGAATATGACTATTGAAAGAGGAAGAGAACTATTGCAAGAAGCTAGGGTTATGCTTCTTCCAGGGTGGGATATCAACTCAACCATTGTGTTTGACAACTTTCTGAAGAGGAAAAACAAGACCTTGCAATTGACAAATGAGGCTAGTGATAATATATATACTTGATCAGGGTATAACCCTGATAATACTAATTTATATATGTGGGAACTTTACAATCGAGGTAAAAGGCCTTGCCATATTAGTAATCATGATTAGATCTTTGGACATCTTCTGGTACAAAGAGTAGGGGAGGAAGACCCTATGCAATCTGCTGACCTGAATGTAAATGTGGCCAAGTTTACCAAGGCTCAAATTCCAAAATTGATTAGAGATAATAAGGGACTAATGGAAGAGAATGAGATGTTAACGTAGGAGGTGACCAACTACAAAGATAGACTGCCTTCCTCCTCAGGGCTTTACTCGTGACCACTGGTTGACCATGAAAGAAGGGTGCTTGAGGCAATGTCTAAGACCACCTATTGGAAACACAAATATGAGAAAGCCCATAAAGGACAAGAAGAATTAAAGGAAAATCTGAAAACAACCATTTTTGAAATGGCATCAAAGCTAGTTTGCATGAGGTTCAATGATATGTTTAAGTATTTTGACAAGGTATGGTTGATTCATGACAAAACATATGCAACTCTGTTAAAACAAAATAGATTGTGCGATAGAATGAAGGAAGTGGAACATCACATCAAAGAAAAGAAAGGAGATAACAAAACTGTGCTCCAATAATATCAAGATCTCATGAGTGCACATGAAAGCTTCCATAACATCTTGACATAGGAATTAAGTGACTTCAGTTAGCCGCTTAGTATGGCCTTGCCTAACTTCTTTGAGGAAACAAATCTGAAACATCAAGATACATGGAAGGATGAGATAGCCCATTACCTACTAGGTGTTTTCAATAAAATTAATGATGAAGATGGGGTACTTAAGAGGACACGTGAGTGAATCATATATTTTTGGCACGAAAAGACTTCCTAACTCTTTTAGGATTTTTCACCTAAAAGGAGAGAGGTAGGCCAAAAATGCTTATGGTTCATTCAATGTCAAAGAAATATGGATGAAATATGCCTAGATATAATGTTTGAATGCAAGAAACAAATGAGATTGATTGACTAATGAATAGAAACTAAAGGAAAACAACTTGTTTGAAAACACATTGTGTAATGCAAAATCACCTACAAATGAATGGAAAATTGCAACAAAAATGAATCAGAATGAAAGTGTGCACCTTAAAGCTTGAAGGAGACTGGAAATTGCTTCTGAAACACTGTTGATGCTGATTTTTAGGCCTAGTGGGACTCATTTTCCATTCTAGGCGAATCAATCCCAATTTTATAAAACTAAGTCGGGGCTTGTTTCTGAAAAAAGGGTATTTGAAAATGCAAAAATCACAAAACTAACCTAGAAGCGGGACTCATTTTCCACCCATGGAAAATAAGTCTACTTTTGAATTTTCAAAAGTGGATTATGGAGCTTCTGATCTGCACTTTGACTTCCTACAGGTGTTCGCTTCTAAAACTTTGATTTTTGAACTTGAAAGTGAGTTTTTGTTGATATTTTGAATTTTTGAATGAAGAGAAGACTTGAGCAACCTTGTAACTTGATCTTCAATTATTTCCAAGATTCTAAGAGTCCTAAATCTACAAACAAACAAGACAAGAGAGAAAAAATGTTGAATGTTAGGGCATGGGGGTTTGCCTTCGTCAAACCCCTTTTAGGAAATTAAACCAAAACGATGAAAGAATGGAATGAAAAATGAAATAATGGATTTGATTACCTTTCCATGATGTTTTATCTTGTATTTTTGCAGCAATGGAGGAAGATTCAGCCCTTGAATGTCTTTAGGAGCTTTCTTGATATCTTGCAATGATAAAACCCTAAGTTGCTTAGCTTGAGATAGGAGAATGATGGATGAATGAATGATAAGAGATAAGAGAGATGTGAAAATGAATTAAAATAATTCTATTTATAGGAAATTAATCTATTTTACCTATTACTACCTCATCACAGGATGACATGAAGTAATATTAAACTCAAATTTCACTTTTTTCTCGCTCAAAGGTCAAAATTGAGCCAAATGGGACTCATTCACCACACATGGAAAATGGGTACCACGTAGATGGGACTGATTTTCCATGCATGGTGAATGGGTCCCACAGGGGCCATTTTGATAGCTTGGATGTCAAGAGTTAAGGAAACAAGGTCTAAAATGCAATCTTATCGAGTATTTGATTAATTTAGGCCTGAGGATGCACAATATGGGTTAATAGGGGACTATTAGTGATGATGTGAATGTTAAATAGGGATTGGGACACAAAATGAATGTGAAAGTGTGATTAAGTACACTTTACAACACTAAAATGAGGTCCACATAGCCTAGGAAGGAACAAGAATCAATGTGAATGTGCAAGACACATTACAACACTAATTTAACATTAAGTTTATCTTACAAGCCTTCTAAATTGATGTGATAATGTTATTATACACATTGTAAAATATTGAATTAGGGAGAAATGGGTTCATTAAGTCTAGAAAAGCGTGAAATTCCATTACAAGACTTTACAACACCTTTACAAGACATCGTTAAAAGCATGTTATTCAATTTGCAAGGGTTCAAGACCTAGTGTGGACAAATAAAATTCCTCAAAACACTAGATTAAGACCTCATTAAGTCCATTTTATCATGAATTAATCTCATGTCAAGCAAAGGGTCCTTTTTTCTACAGTGCAATGAGCAACTTGGAAGAATTTTCGAACTCGAATATGCAATGAAGGATATTATACATAATGTGGACATTCATGCCAAGAGTGGATACATTGAGCATTTGTCAAAGATCAACTTATTCATTACATGGGACAAATGAAAAAGGAGTAACAGGGGTTAGAGTTTGGTGTTTTTGGATACACTATCACGGTGCATGAACCTTGAATAGGTCTTTGGTGATCACAGACGCTTGGTGAAGATTAACATATCATGGTGCATCCATCAAAAAAAATTCAAAGTTTTATGTTTATGTTAATCACACTTTAGTTAAAAAATGGTGTAACCTTTTGTGAATGGGCCTGAAGCTTGTTGCTTCCCATATAAATAGGGAAACTAAGGCTCAATTTTGATGATCATATAATTTCACTTCATTACCATTAGAGTAGGCATTAGTAAGAAGATAAGTTGCACATTCTACCCATCCATATCATATTAAAGACTTCTGCTATAAATGTACATTTTTGAAGTAATATTATGGAGAAGGCTGCTTATAATTTGTAATCCATTTTTAGTGTTCAATTTTTGTGTCAATTTTCATGCTTATCTATTACTTTGATGTCTCCAAAGTGGTTTATTCAAGTTATTTAAATCCAAAAGGTTTATCAAGACACATTAGCAGTTGCTATGTGATTGTTTTGATTGGGTTCTGGTGAGAAAGAATTAAAACCCTTTCATTTAATCCATCTTAATTGGTTCACTCAGGGATTAAACTAAGAATTAAAATCTTTTCATAGCATCACAGTAATTTGAGGGGATAACACTGGGATCATTAAAGAAGAGTACAACAATAAACAAAACTACACATTTGCACAAGGTGAAAACATTCAAAAGTGCCCAATAGTTAGAGTTAAGCCGAATAATAGGTTTACTTATCCTACAAATCTGTCTCCATAGTCACCATCCACCTATTCACTTCATTCACCCAATAGATTAGGCACTATTCAACTTTAGAATACTTTATACAAATTCAATCCATACTCTCAATTATTCAAATACTTTCAGTAGGAATTAGTTAGCAAGTTTTGCATCTACTTCACCCCTATGTGCCATAGTGAGTAGATTGCCTACATTAGAGATCACTTTCAAGACTTTCAAATCTTCCTTGTCACTCAGGTGCACCTGCTTAGGTCTAGCAGAGCCTAAAGACTAGGAGGTGATCAATCATTGTTGCCTCGTTCAATGGAAAAAAACATATTAAGATACTGGCACCCTCTTATGGTTTAAAAACCTTTGTTTTTGGGGCCTAACAGGGTGTAGTTAATTCCTTTGTACATACATGTAGTTAAGGCTATGTCATTACCACTAGTCTATTAAATGCTACCATTGAGGTGATACATGTGGATCTGGGATTTTTATCCCTCGGGAATTCCAAAAGCACCTTGAGAATGGAATTAGTACATTCCCCTTGCCGCCTCTTTCACAAATAAACTCATTACATTGGAAAGCATGCTTTTATGTTACATCCTAACTTTAACTTTGTTTTACTTTACTTTTGAAGTAATTAGTAGATGATTACGCATGATTCAATGATTAGATGTTTAGGAAAAATGTCTGGAGAAATCAATGTTTTCTTGAGTTATGTTTATTTCACTAAAATTGTCATGTGTTTAAAAGTTGTCAAGATGTGATGACTTCATGAGGATTATGAAATGATTAATGATACGTCAATCTCAAGTTAGTGTTTGCAAGATTGCATTCAGGAATCAGGTTTCTAGCCTCCGAGAAAGGGAGGGAGAGAATCATTGGAGAGAAGAGTATAGATACAAGGAATATAACGGGTTGTCGCCATCTTAAGTCATGTGTTGGTGTTAATTAGCAAACTTAGTTGAGTCAAGTAGGTGGTACTCAACCTTTGGGCGTAAGTCAATATTTCTATTCGACTATTGTTGAATTATGTTAAGGAAAGTTTGACTGTCGATAAGGACTAATCGATAGTCATTAGTTCTCATGTGTTTGAATGGATATACTCGAAAGGGAGTAAATGCATATATATGCTAGTTTATATGTTTTTATATATATACACAAGATTGTGAGGGGGACAATACCTCAACCCCAATCACACACCTTGTCAAATGAATTATAAGGACATACAATCATTACGATGATATATGTTTATATATATTTAATTCATATTAAGTTGAAGTATGAGTTTATCTTTTTCTAAATTGAAGTCAACTATCAAGAGGGTATTTTTATAATTGAAAGATATTGTAAAACTTGGAGAAGTTGGAACAAAGTTACACGTTAACACTTATGTATATATAAATATAACTATATGCATATAAATACCAGAGAAATAAGATAATAAATTCTTGAACTTATATACTTATACATTTCCTAGGCAGGTTATAAATATAAGCTATCTAATAGTTGCATGCTTAGTAAAGCATGACAACATTTATATATTTGTCGGTGCCATTAGGTGAAATGTGGGTTAGCACACCAATAGAGTGGACCGCCACCTTATATTTCACTACCTTTTCTTAACGTAAAATATTTTATACTTAGTAAAGTACGCATGAGGTTTGTTTAATTCTTATTGGTGGTGTAGCTTTGGTATTGTGTAAGCTCAACCCTCATTATAGAGGAGCGCGTTTCTATTATATTATAAGTTAATTTATCAAGTTTGATCTGCTTTAAGACTTAGTGGACTGCATCGTGCTTGCTACCGTGGCTTCAATCCCGTGATTGTAGCGCTGCCCATCACTTCTTCTTTCTGCAAATAGTAAACCGACTTAAGCTTCTAGGAAGTCATGAATGAACCTTTCGAGAGGGAAAGAAGGAAAATGAAATATATTCAATTATCTTCTTATAACAGTTTTGGGGGGAGCGCAGGAAGAGGGGATGCTAGAAAGGCGGAAGAAGTTTCTTTACTCGAGGGGGAAGGTTATTTGCTGGGTAGTTTTTCGAATGCATCAGGAGGATATACATTTTGGTACATATCATGCATGGAGGGGGGTCCCTAAGTATTCTTCAAATGGGTGGGTGCGGAAGGAGGCAGGAAGCTCGCGCACAGTGGGGAAGACACTTAATGTTGTCTCGTATCACAAGAAGGTTGTCTCAGACTGGAGGAGCCAGCAAAGTGTAACATGTGAGTATATTTGGGACAATTGCTCAGGTATGAATTGGCCTTCTTACCCTCTGTGTTCACCATAAACTCCTGTAGCTTAAGCTTCGTTTCAAAATGGAAATTCCTAAGAGATATGAAGTCTCTAAGACAAGTGTAAAGTCTTGAATAAACGAAAATTCGAGTGTCTTCATCTATATTGATATACATATCGAGCTTTAAAGTCTGTTCGACACTAATATTTAAATTCATTATATCGTTCTTCAAATTATCTCTAGTATGGTTAATGGTAACCAGAGATGAATATCTCATTAGAGTGCCTATTCAATAATAAATATATTCAGATGGCTCTTCTTTCCAAACACGAGAATAAGGAACGAAAATTTTGACAAGCTTGTGCTTGAAACCCATTCATCGAGAGCAATAGACAAATATTGATCCCATTTGGAATATCCAAGATTGGAGATATGATAAGACTTGAAGAATTTAACAACTATGTTTTAGAATATTCAGGGTATCGAGGAAGCACTTGTGTGAGTTCATAATTCATTTAAGATGAAAGATAGTGAACATCGGATTATCAATAGGATTGCAATTATTGATATGTGAATAGAACTTCTAGGATTAATCGATTGACGTCATTCAAAGAATGGTTATTGTATAACGTATTCACATTCCTAGAGTAATGAGGGATTATATAGCACCTAAGAGGTTTGGAGAAAACCAGAGTGCATTATACTTGTGTTGTATTGTTATATATATTATTGAAATTGGGTTTCGAGATAGCAATGGGTAACTAAGAAAATGGGAATAGACCCTTTAGTCTATGTTAAAGTGGAAATAGACCCTTTAGTCTATGTTAAAGACTAAGATAGCTCTATCGATGAAACCTTGCTAGTTCTCTCATGGGACTTTTTAGATTAGAAAATATCATCATGATATTGAAGTAAGGAGATTGCAACATAGAAAAAGATTTCTTTGTAGGAAATAGAATTCCTCTTGTCAATTTTGTATTACATGCTAAGGAAATGGGTGACCCATGAGTGTGGAACCCTAGATAGCCTTTGATAGCATCGGTTGCTTATGTCATGGTTCTCAAGAGAAAGAGAGATCTTGAAATGTATTGATGTTGATTTTGTAGCCTTTGTTGAACTTATTTTAGAACTATGTGTACAAAGGAATTTCATTATTTCAATACTTGGTATCATTTTCGTAACCAACTTTGAGAAGGGGATGTTGGGAGACTGAAACTCAACCTACATGTCTATCATACTTGAGATTATTGTTATAGGTATATGTGACATACTTATATAAAGGATAATATTCATATGAGTTTATAACCTATCCTTATCCGAATGTGAGTAACCTTGAGTAGACTAGGAAGTCGAAAGTAATTATTATCCTTACGAATCTAACTAGAAAGGTTGAAGGATTGAACTTGGTCAAAGTACTAGTTATGAGAAATAATGGTACTCATTAAGATATATATATATATATATATAACAATGGGGATATTCCTTGAATATTGTGCTTATTCATGTCACATGAAATGTGAATTTGAGAAATGCTAAGAGGTCTGGGAAAAGACTAGAATTATTTTGTCTTATGTTTTGTTACACTTATGCTACTACCTTTGGAAAATAGGAATGTTGATATTTCCATGCATTGGGTTAGAGAAGCTAAACCCTAGTATTGAAACATGAAGGATATAGGAAATACATAACTCTTATGTCGGATATGACATTGTATAAATATATACTGATTGATAGTGAAAGGTTGAGAAAACCATAGAACAAGACAGGAAGTCTTTATAATACCTTAAGAGAATCTTCGATAATGTCGAAAACTCGATTTAACACATCAAGATGTTGGGTATTGAATCTTGAGAGTAAAATGACAGGAAGTCATAAACCCTAGATATTGTAAGGATGCAATAAGGGACTCTTAAAAGGTTTGAAATACCTAAATTTTTACATTGAATGAATATCCTAGATTAAGGATTAGATCTAAGTCAGATTGGCTAGAATGGATTTTCTATACAGACTAGTTTGTGACTAGGGTACTAAATAAAGTAAGTAAACTATAGGATGAGACAGTTCCAAGACGAGTCAGAGGTGAGTGTCTAGATGGCATGACCAATCAGAATGATCATACTTAGCTAGAAGGGATCTAGAGTTGTATGGTCGATTGAGTTTTGTAGTACACATCACTAGGACTCAGATGGTGAAACTTGGCAGTTCCTTATATCTATACTCTTCGAGAAGGGCCGGGTTACTTCCAGTTTGGAAGTGCGCGGGGGACCACTTGAGTCCGTGGTTGGAGGAAAAGCACTCGGATGATGCTCTCCCTCTGTAGCAGTAGACTCTTTGAGGCTTGTGAAGATAGAGATCGACATTCCAGATGCAGTGAACTCCATGTTCTGGCTTATGACAGTCAAAACCTATGAGGTAAAACTATTCTTTATGCTAAGTGTATCTTATGTGATATAAATGAATATTGTAAGGAATTATCTTGATTCTAGTTATGATTACATGTGAATTCAAGTTTGAATTTATCTGGAAAAGTTATACTTTATTCTTGTGCATATGCAATGATTTTAAAAAAAAAAAATTCTCTCTCATGTTTACTAAGTTTATTTACCTTCTAGTAAATTCTTGAGTTTACTTGTGTATTAAGAGGTGGATTGTTATATTTTAGCTATGAGAAACATGCTTAAGTAATGCAAGGTACTTTTGAAAAGATGTGCCCATTTAATTTATCATAAATTAACGTGTTAATTCATGTCTTTTCACATAAGCAAGCTAGCTAGTGTTGATGATGGCAAAGGACACATGTCAACGATCGACATACGAGAGCATTTACTCCCAACACCCAAATTTATTTCTCAAGACCTTTGTCAATTTTTTTGTATGATTCATCTCCTGTCCTCCAATTGCTTTAGTATTTTCTTCATTGCCTTCTGGCCAAAAATAGACTTCCTGTTGGTTAGGTTTATTGACACCTATTTTCTATAAGTAGCTATGCCACCTTATTGCAATATTCATTCAAAAAAATAGCTTTTTAAGTTTTAGCAAGCTTTTCTTGCTATCTTCCATTCTGCTAGCTTTTGTTGCTTTGTCATAATGTCAAATAGATTAGGAACTCCCATTCAACTTCTACCATGGAGACCATAATATGCCTTCATGGGTGAGGTCACCTATGACAAAATTAAGTGCTTGGTGAAGAAATGTGGCCACCTTGTTCTCATTGCATTCCAATGGGTAGTCGGCCAGGACTACATTGAAGATGAGAACCAACTGAGAAGAAACTACAACATTGTTTCCCATTTTGTCACCTCTCTACTTGACCTGAACATTCCCAATCCCGTGATAATTGAATTGTGCCACAAAATTTTTGATTTCATAGTGCTAGAAGGGCTCGACGAAATCATGCAAGTGGCTATCCCCGGTGTCGGCATTTCGAGTGCCATGGATATCCATAGGAATGTCAATTATGGGATAGACATAGCCTAGTTACCTTTCCTTACTAAATTTTGTACCATGGATCTTGAAGGTCATCATTCATCGGCTCTACCTGCAACCACCTTCTTGCTATGATAGTACGACATGGAATGTGTTTCTAGGATCGACTTGAAGAAACACTTTGAGTTTCTGGTGTATAGCCATGGCAAGGAGAACTAAGGTCCATGTTGCATCGAGCCTATGTGTGTTGTGTGTTCACCCCCCTTTTGCATCCTGACGAAGAAGAAGAAGAAGAAGAAGCGATGAAAAACCACTTCGACTGCTTTACAATGGTTGGAGGCTTAGCTTTACTATTTTTGCATGTTGCCTCCTTTTTGCTTCTTTTGCTTTGTGACTCTTTTTGGGTTTTTCTCGAGAGAGAATATGAGCCTCGAGCTTGTATTACATTGTAAATCTTTGATGACTATAATATAATATAGTACTTTTCTACTTTCTCTGTGTTTTTTCTCATGGCTTATTCTCAAAATTAAAATGTATTTACAAAAAAAATTACATATGGTACATGACTATGAATTTTTTTTAAAGAACTATGTATTTTAATGGAACAATTTTAGATAAATATTGTTCATCAGTATATCCAAAGTGTTACCTTCCATATCTTCAAGCTTGTACGCATTCTTTTCTTGACACATGCTAATTTAGAAGGGTCCCATAGCGCTTCAAATTTTGTGTGTTTCCCTGGTTTCGCAATGCGCTCATTGTACTTTAGTACCAAGCTCCATTCCCTAAAATATGGGTTGGAGGTCATTTTATCGAACCACCATTTCACTTTCTATTCATAGTCGATCATGGCTCCATAAGCTTTTTCTCTATTTTCCTCAAGTTTGAGGAGTTCCGCCAACTGTACTTCCATTTTGTTGCTTTCTTCGATCTCTAGGGCTTTTAGTAGTTGCAAGACATGGATCTCTATGGAAATAGGTAAAACTACCTCCTTTCCATACACTAGTTCATAAGGAGAGGCCTTTAGGATCTGCTTGGGCATAATCTGGTCTACTCACAAAGCAGCTCACAAGTGTTTATTCCAATCCCTCTATCATTTTGACCTGATGCACTTGATTAACCTAATTAGGTTTTTTTTGGTCGACTCTGCTAACCTATTTCCTTGTGGGTAGTAATTTGATGAAGTTTTAAGGTAAACCCCATGTTTGATAGAGAAATCCAACATCCCCGAACCTACAAAATATCAAACGTTGTTGGATATGATGGTTTTTGGAAAACCAAATCTAGTTACCAACTCTTCAAGGCAATTGATGATCTCACCCTCTATAGGATTTTTTAGGGAGACAACCTCTGTCCACCTTATGAAGTAGTTGGTGGTCATAAGGATCCACTTATGGCTAGCACTAGAAATAGGATTTATCATTCTGATGAAATTCAAACTCCATTGAGCAAAGGGTTCCTCAGTTACAATTGGGATCAAAGGCAAGGCGGAATTCTTTATTTTTCCAACAAAATATTGACACTCAATACACTTTTGCACTAGATGGTGCAGTTCAGAAAACATAGAGGGCCAATAATATCCCACTTGCATTATATTTAATGTAGTAATCTTGGTGGAGAAATTTCCACCCTCAGGATTGTTGTGAAATTAATTAAGAACTCTTTCCACCTATGGCTTATCCAAGCATTAAAGCAAGACACCATCATAATTCATTTTCAATAATATACCCTCAATTAATACATACCTAGTGCCTTGCAGTTGGTAGTATCGCATCTTGTGAGGCAGAAGGTCAGTTGAGTACTACCCCTTTTTCATATACTATGTTCGATCTATCACCCAAGACTCGTCGTACTCGAATTGGTTTGTGTCGACTTGATCAACCTCCTTCTCAGCTATAGAACTTGATTCATGTGCAAGATATTTGCACAAACCTCTTCCCTAAACTAACTTGGTTGGTCTGATGTCAATTTCATACTCTAGGATCTTGGTGATCCATTTTTTCCTCTTCTCGGTTATCTCACCTTCAGTGATATACTCCCGCACACTTGGATGTGCAATGAGAATGGTAATTCTATTGGCCGACACCAAGTTTTGGAACTTCTTTAGGATTTTAACAATGGAAAAAGCTTGTTTTTCAACAAAGTTATACCTGGCTTTGTATCCTTTAATATTTCTTGAGTGAAATGTGATAGGATGCTCCCCATTATTCTCTTTGTCCTTTTGAGTGAGTACTGAAGCTATGCTATGTTGGCTGCTATATACATAGAGTAGAAAATCCTTGGAAAAGTTTGGGTTAGCCAACACCAGAGTAGCTGAGATATCTACCTGTATCTGCTCAAAAGCTACTTTTCCCTCAAGGGTCCATTTGAACATTAGATTTCTTTTAGCATCACCATGATAAGTCTTGCAATGCCTACAAAATTTGAAATGAACTTGCCGACAAAGTTGATCTTTCCTAGAAAAGACTGCAACCCTTTCTATTCTATTGCAACCCTTTCTGATTCACTGGTAGGGGTTACTCCATTATAGATCTCACCCTTTTGGGTTCTATTGCTATTCCCTCCTTTGATACAACAAAATTGAGTAGCTTACTTTGGGGAACTTCAAAAACACATTTCCTAGGATTCAAGGAAATCCCAAACTGTTGAAATTTTTGGAATATCTTTTTGTAGATCATCAAAGTGTCATCCTTTGACTTTGAAAATACCATTAGGTCATCCATCTATATTAAGATAATTAGATTAATTAATCCTCTGAAGGAAATATCCATTGCTTGCTGAAAATTTGCACCAGCATTTGAAAGTCTGAATGACATTTTTGAGTATGAAAATGTTCCCCACTTGGAGGTAAACGTTGTTTTATGTTGGTCACCTTGTTTTACATATAACTGTTTATAACTCGAGAAGCCATCAAGCAATGAAAAAATCTTCGATCTGGACACGGTCTACAAGATCTATTCCATTGATGGCAAAGGGTAGTGATCTTTGAGAGAGGCTTTATTCAAATCAACTCTAAAATCAACACAAAGCCTAATATCACCATTCTTTTTTTGAACTAATACCAGATTGGACACCTAAGTGGAATTTTTAATTGGATATATGATTCTTGATTCAATTAATTTGGTGAGCTCTTGCACCATCAATGCTTCAACCTTCAGATTAACTAGCCTTTTCTTCTATCAAACAGGCTTTGATCCTTTTTCCAAGTCAATAGTATGTTGAATTATGCCTGGATCATACCCTCTAAGATCATCATAGGTCTAGGCTATGACCCCATCATATCTAGAACATAGATCCTTTAGTCTTTCCTTATCTTTCAATGGAACATCCCTTCCGAATTTTAGCTTTCTTCTGCTTCCGATGTCAAGTTCTTCATAATCCCTTGCATCTGTTGTGAACCTCTATTTGCTATTTCTTGCATCCTCATAATCAAAAATATTTTCAAGGGAGATTAAACCATGAAGAATTTTATTTCCTTTTAACTAGATAACTTTCCCCTTGAGGGATTTTGCTTTGCACTGTGAATAGTCAGAAGTTCTTTCCAATTTCTATAAAAAGGAATTGATCTAAATATCATCCTCAAATACTTGATATTTTTTTATCATTGTCGAGAATTTTTGGTCGGAAAATGATCTGTACTACATTCTACTTTGTTGTTGAATCAAAAAATGATTCGAATTGTGAACCAATTGAAGCCATCTAATCAATGACATTGCTTTGAGATCATGGAATGACTTGTATATTGAAAGCTTCAAAAATCTTAATGAGATCCCATATATGATGTCTATACGACTTCATTCTTATATTCTTCATAGCTTCTTTCCCACAGACTTGGCTCATAACTAACTCTGAGTCTCTAAATGCTTGCATTCTCTTAATGCCCATTCATTCTACAAGAATCAAACCATGAACCAAGGCTTCATATTCTGCATCATTATTTGAGCACAAGAATTGAAAATGAAAATCCTTAAGGGTCTCCTATCCTTTTGGGGACACTAATCATACACCCACTCCAGAACTGGCTTTGCATTTTGCACCATCAAAATATAAGGTCCATAGACGATTGTCACCCAGATCATCATGTTCCTCCCGATCATTCATCAATTTTGGAAAGACTTGATCATTGTTGAAGATCATATAGGTGCCTAGTCTCATCGCATGAAATTTTCCAAGTGGGTCAAAATCGATGAATTAGTTGATGAGGACCTCCTCTTTAGGAGTCTAATCACTCATGTCTTCTTCATCTTCCAACATCTCTACACAATATCTCTCCCTTTGTGAAAAGGAGGTATGTGTTGCTTCAAAGCATAGGACTACATTGTATGGTGTGTTCTGGATGCAAAGATTCAGACAATATTTTCATCTTCGCCCCATGCTTGGTCCTCAATATCAGGTGAGACCAATCAAGTGCCAAATATCTTCCAATATTTTCAGTGAAATCTCTTGAGAGACACATTCTGAAGACCGGGGGAATGTCTATCACCACTATTTCTTGTGTGACTATTTGGCTTGGACATGATAAGAGGGTTAAAGATAGATTTTTTAATGTAACCGATGGTTGAAATATTCTTGTTGTCCACTTGCATGATTCCCTTCTCAAGGGGCTCATACTTAAGTTTCAGGGCATCGACCACTTGCTTTGGCATGACTATTGTACTAGCTCCCAAATTAATCATATAATTATGCAAAAGCTTATCTCCCATAATAAGTGTTAAAAAGAAAGGTTTGGGATTTAGCTTGTTTACCTCTTTCTCTTTTGCATTGCTCATGTCATTCACATAAGTTGTGGCCTTCAAATCTTGATGGTCTGACATAGGTTCTTTATCTTTATTTTTATCGCACAATGGAGTCGCATCCATTTGCGGTACTTGTTCTTCCTTCTTTAATGTTTTTTGAAGCAATGTTTTTTGTTTGAGAATGGACATAATGTCTCACAAAGATACATTGATAGGCACCTTCTTCAATTGTTCCACCACATTGAGTGTTCCGATTGACTAGACCTTGGGCTTAAATGGTGGCATCTCTCTTTTCTTCAAAAGAAAATGAACTACCATGAATGGGCTCGACATCTTGTCCATCTCCTTCTTTGGCAATGGTGGAGTTCATGGCTATGGAGTAAGTCATCCAATGACCACCATAGCCTAATTTTCTTGTAGTGGTGGTTGTCGGTGCTGAAGATGTGGTAGAGCTTGTTGTACATATTCTCCTATGATCCTTCTTTTGGATCTTGTGTTGTAGTTTGACTATACTTGCGGAGCACTAGCCATTAGAGCTACATTCACAAATACAACATATTCTTCCTCCATCCATGAAAATAGTGCTTGGTCAAGCACAATATCCATCTAATTCTCTAAAGCAAGGATTTTCCATTTTAGGGGACTCATATTCTTCTGCATTCGGGACTGCACCCTCGTTTCTTTGTTTTGCTATCTTCTGTTGCATATTTCCCCTCAAAAATTTTTGGGGCATGTGACTATCCCTACATGGGAAGCACCATACGTTCTCATCTTCTACCAGGTTGTTCTGACCTAGGATTAACTCTTTACTCTAGCTGTCCTTGACTGCTTGTAGCAGCATAGTGACCAAGACTATCTAGTTTGTGGACGTTGTTTGTTGACCTCTTCTTGAGGATCCTTGGTATGCATTTTGTTGATAGGATGTCCTCCCCCCTTGATAGGTTTGAGTGGCTTTCTTTGGAGGTGTTGCTTGCTATCATTTGATAAGAACTAACTCATTAACAAAAGACCACATCTCTTCATATCGTTGATGTCCATTGCTAGAGAGGAAGAGCCTGATGTGCTTGGTTGCGCGGTGAGGTACACGTACATGGATTGTGGCACAACTGATGTTGCCACATTTGTAGTGGAAGTGCTTGGAGTAGCTTCTTCCCAAGGACCACCAGAGATTTCTACGAATACAGGCATCAAAGGTTGCAATGGAATCTTTCCAGCATCAATCAAACTTCTCTCTACATGCACAACCAACTCATATGTGTTAGGTAAGATATCCCTGCCCATAGAGGTTATCATAACAACAATGTTTGAATTGAAATCGTTCAAGTAGAACATAAATTCCATCATAGAGCAAGGTCGAGCAGTCACAGGGATTCTTTTCCAAAGTTTTATGAAACCTGGTGTTGAAGTCGCTCATGGCCTCTTGTGGGGCTATTTTGATGGTGATTAGTAGATCTAGTAATAAGGAATGATCTCTCTACTCTGAGAAGCATTCAAACAAACTTTCTATGAGCTAGTCCCATGAGAGGATAGAACCAGAAGCCAAAAATTGATACCAATATTGAGCTTTTCCTTTGAACGAAGCGACCAACAACCTAAGTGCAATATTTTCCTCCATTATGTTATCCACCCTGCATACCTTTGCTATATCTTGGAGGTGTTTGGAGGGGGTTTTGAAGTCTTCTCCAAAAAAAATTGGAATAGTCTTGAGGGTGTTAGCGAGTATGGTAGACCATACATCTAGGGGTGTGGGTGGTTGTAGTAGACTACCACTAACCCAAGTTATAAAATTTCTAGGAGCAGGGGAAGCTACATGAGCCATGGAGAACATATTCTTATGAATTGGGTATATTGGTATTATGATTTGGAAAGTTCGGCCTCCAAGTGGAATAGATAAGGCTCTAGATCTTGGGCTCTCACTTCTCACTCTATTACTCCTTATAGGTGATACAGAACCCATAAGTCTTCTTCTCCTAAATATCAAGGTGGGTAACTAGGAGTACTAGAAATGGCCTCTTGAGGACGCTCTTATTTGGATTATAGGCATGAAATTTCCAACTTCTTTCCTTGGTCTAATTTAAGAAATATTTCTAACTTCCAATCAGACATTCAAAAAACTTTAGGTCCCACCGAGTGTGCTAGAAAAAGAACTATTGATCATCAAAGCTTGCACCTCTCCAACAACCTTATGGTAAATTTAGCGAGTGGGGGACCGATTTGCACCTCACTGAATACCTCCAAGATTTTTATAGAAAGTGAGATCTTCTTTGAGTTTGGAGAAAAAGGTAGAAGGAAATGTAAACATAAAACAAAAAAATGGTGATGCACCAAAGGTTTTACAACATTTTAAATCCAATTCCCTTTTTATGAATGATATATTAGACACAAAGTTCCATAACCCTTCATTGTTGGGAAGAGAATGAGCAAAAAAGGCTAAATATAAGCACAATGCAATCTTTCAAATCTCCCCGCAGGTAGTGTTCATTAAGGTTTTATCAAGCATAAAAGTTCCCAAGGTTATCAAAAAAAACATTCAAAAATTGCATAGACCCTTCCTCTTGTTATAGCATAATATGAAGAAACAATAACCCTCAAAAAATTGAAAAAATTTCAACAGACATAATCCAATTTTAGCGAGTTATTCCTATATCACATAAGCCTACAACATGGAAATCAACTACTCAAACTATTTGAATTAATCTTAACACATTGTTTCATTTTGAACAAAAGCATAAAGAAGGAAACTTGAAAAAGTCCCTAACATGCACAGTTTCAAAGATTTCTTCCAAACAGTTCATGCTTAAATATCAAATGAACTTTAAAAACAAAGGTCAGATGCCAACCTGACAATAGTTTGAGTAAAAACAATATAACATGCCAAAGAGAAGAAGTGTTCTACAAGCTTTTAGCTTCTAAAAATATCTCTATAACTAAAGAGAAACTAAAAATTTATTTTCCAAAGGGGAACTAAAAAATCATTTTTTCCTTCTTTCGCCTCTTTCTATGTATAGCTTAAAAAGGGAGAACTACCGCCAATGTCCTAGAAGTAAATACTGTTGGATGCCAGCATTTGATAGATCACGATCCAATCTTAGATCTCTTGTTAGGTCATAAAAATATTTGCTCATTAATTCTCAACTCATTTATTTCATTTTAGATATTTAGCAAAGATCACTATCTAAAAGGAATCAGATCCTAGAAAATAGCCTAGTGAAAATATGGTTGACCAATCACGTAGCTCAATGACACCGACTCAAAGTTTCCATCTTGAAAATAAGAAAGACCCAACATGATTCAACAAAATCCAAAAGAGATGACTTCTAAAAGTTAAAATTTCCTATAGCGAAGAGATGATGTGTCAAGTGGACAGGGATTCTTAGGTTTAAGAAAATTTCCATTGAGAAATTCCCCACCGAGATGACACGTGCCCCGACTCTCTTGTGAAAGGAATACAATTAATGAAAGCTATGCAACCACCATGTGGCACATTTCTCACCTTTCTAAATAATTTTTTCTTTGAACATGAACACATCTGAAGCCAAAAATGTATAAAAGTTGAAAAACAAAAAAGAAGATTCAGTCAAAAATGCTTCACAGTTCTAGCGACTCATAGGGGGCCTTTGCTTATGGAGGCAAGAACCTAGAACTCTAGAAATTCTAGGAGTTTGAGGAAAGTGAAATTTTACACCTCCCATTCCAAATCAGTGGGTCGAATAAGAGCGCAAAAGACCTTGTACATCTGATCCAATTCAAAGACTTCCTTAAAAGAAATGGCTCCCCATCTAGCTGAAACAACTCCAAGGTGGCAATAGAGGCAAGAAAGGGGAAAGATCTTATGCTTGATTTCACCAATGGTAGGCATTGGGCTCAAACCCGGGAGTTCTATAGAAGTCAGGACCTTTTCTCTGATTTCCTTTGTGATCTATTGAACTGATAGTACCTCTCCATCTAGTGAGAAAATTGGAGGAAAACCATAGCTAATCAAAAAATTGAAATCCCTCTAGATTTTGTCGACCTTCTTATTCAGCACTACCTAGAGTTCCTTTCTCTTTGTTGCGGCTTTGTGGCAGTTGATGAATTCGCTTTCTTTTCTTAAGGTGGCCCCTCGATCTAGAATACTTGCACTTCTTAGGGCTTTGTCAGTGGCCACACATAATCAGGAAATCAGAGTCCGCGATTCTGCTACCCTAGGATCATATATCTTTAGTATTTGGTTGGCCACCAAGCCAAACTTTCTGTTTAATTCCTGAGCATCCCTTAATAATGGTAGGGATAGCCTGAAAATGGAAATTGTGACCATGATCCTTTCCCTGTGTGTAGATATAAAAAATTTCAATATCAAGAGGGTCTCATACCCTCGTGCAATTGCTAACTCCTAACGGAACTGAGCTTCTCTTTCTCTTAACCTCTCCTCCATCTGATTCTTCTCTCAGAGGGAATTTGTTAGTTCAGAGTGCAACCTTTCAACCTCTTGGTCATGAGCCTACAGATCAGACATGATCTCTTGTTTCTCTTGTCTTGACCTTTCTGATTCCACATGGGCCTTTTGTAGATTGTTGGAAGCTTGAGATTGGACGTCATCCAACCCTCTCTATATTTTTTTGCTGAGTACATTGGTACTCTGCATTTTTCTGGTGCTCAGTAGCAAGCTCGACTTTGAGCCTTTCAATTTCAGCATACAACTGAACCTATTCACCTTGGGCCTCTTTGAGCAACTTAGTTTCTTCTCCTTGCTGATTTTGTATCTATCTTATGCAAGCCATTTCAACATCTCTAGCCTTGATCTTAGTATGTAGCCTTCTTATGGTTTCCCTTACATTTATCAACTTTGCCTCACACTTCAATTTCTTGTCTAGCCTTTCATAATCCGCATATACCATCTTCTAGGTGGCCTTGGCTAGGACCACTTTGTTGGGCGGGTGAGTTTAATTTAAATTTAGACCCATGGCTCTGATATCATAATCCTCCATCTACATTTTTCCATCGGGCTTGGACACGAGTGGCTTCATGGTAGTGATCAACAGAGAATTTTTCTCTTCATTGAAGCAAGCTCCAATCTTCTTGGTAGCCGACAACACGACATTCTTTAACTGTCATTTTTGCTTTCTAGCCTGTCGGGCCTGCTTGGTTGCATCAAAATTCTCTTGGAGACTCTGCAGGGTGTCAATGCTCTATGTTGCAATGGAAGCACCTAGAGGGAGACCAAATAGGGTGATGGAAGGAGAAACTTTAGATGTATGATCATGAGGGGAGGAAAATGGGAATGTGATCATGGAAAATGGTAGGATATCGAATTGAGATTAGGCAGGGGAAAACCAGTGAGAGTGAAAAAAGACAAGCGGAAGGCAAGATATTTTCCTAGAAGTGGATAGACCTGAAATAATGGGAAACATGGATGTTTCAACTCTTTCAATGGGGGTCTTTGATAGGTAAATCAAAGAATCAATAGTGGCTAAAGTGAATATTGCTTGTTTCGTACATGGGGTTACTTCACAAGGTTCATTACTAAAAATGGTTGGGGGTTCATTCATGACCAAAACATTAGGGTTTGTGGATGGAGGACTCTTCTCTACAGATGGGGGTAGAGGAGTAACCAGAGATGTAGAGGCGGGAAGAAGAGAGGGAGTAAAACTTACCTAGGCCACAATGGTCGAAACTTAGCTTGATCATTTTTCATCCAATCTCTCCAACATTTTTTCACTTGGACCTCTCTTGACATATATTTCTCTACTTTAGTGTGATTTTAAGTAAAAGTTCATACTCTCACTAAAGTGGGGGCTAAATGTAGTGTAGGAAATTGTATACCTTTACAATTTCACACTATATTTGGGTCCCTTAATTTATTGGACTTAATTAAGCTTCTAATTTACCAAATTATACATTCCAAAACCTTATTTTTACCATTTTCTAAAAGGATAACCAACATTAAATAAATGCATTTAATATTTTAATTGCCATGGAATATGGGTATCTTGGAAACTTAGGCCAAGATCCAGTCACCCATGGGTGAATGGGTCCCCTTTATGTGATATGACCCATTTTAAAATATGTTTTGGTGATCTTTTAATGATTCAAATTCATATTGTAAGTTTTGGATTTTGAAATCTAATTTTTGAGAAATTAGATAAACACCTATAAATACATAGTGTTTTTATCATTTTAAATTTAAGAAACATTATAAAACACATGAGAATATTTTATGAGATGAATTTTAATAGCATATATTATTTTCAAGAGCATTCAAGAGTGGAATTATCAGTCATTATCAACAATAATCAAGATACTAACATCATGTCTATTCCAAGTATGCAAGTGTTGTCATTGATGTCAACAAGCTTGTGTTTTCATTGGTGACAGTTGTGTAGTGGTTGTTGCTTTGATTAGTTACATTATGTTGTCATCAGTTAAGTTGTTGATGTTAACCTCTGGTTTCACTTTTATAAGCTTTTGTTTATGGTTTGGACATCAAGGATATTGAGAAAATTGATAAAATAAGGAAACAAGATGTTGCAAAGGTGTTCTAGTTTTGCTTCATATTTTTTCTAGGTTGAAGATTTTCTTGTGATATTTGGGTATGTTGGATAGAGGTGTTCAGAGTTTCTATATCCAAAATTTTGACTTCTAGATCAATGGTCAGAGGAGGTTATGTTCACCAATGCATGAACTAGTTTTTAAGTGTTGCTTACAGAGGTGTCTAGGAGAAATGTTTTTGCTCCATGTTTCTCTAAATTTTCTCTTTAGGTATTGTGATTATGAAGGTATGTTGATGTTGTTGATCTCTTTCCTATATCAAGAGGATTTGTGATTTGGTGCTTCGAAAGTTGGATTTTAGTGTTGTAGTGTTTGGGAGTGTAGTTTGAATGTACAAGCTATGTACATTCTAAAGGTGTGAATTTTTGCAAAGGATTTTGATAGATTTTAGGTTGATAAAGGAATATTCTAGATAGTGATGAGGTGTGGTGTGTGGTTTGAAAGTGGTTCTTGGATATAAGGAAGCATGTAATTCAAATTTTAATGGTGTTTGCATGGGTAACGACTAACCTGTCGTTTACACTACATTTGAAGATGTTCAAGCATTAATGAAAGTGTAGTGTGGCATGTGAGATTTAATTTGGGTCCATGTTAAGTTTTTTATAAATATCCACTTCCATTCCTATCCAATGCGGGAACATTTAGTGCTGACCTATTTTGAACTTGTAAAGAATAAGGTGAGTGTAGCCAACTTGAAGATCAATTTTTAAGTTGTGGATGGTATAAATGAAAGGTGAATTGATGTGAGATGAAGTGTGGAATAGAGTTGAATATGGTGATGTGAAATTAAGTGTAGAAGAGTGAAATTCAGTGCGAGCTACAATGAAAGATTGTTGAATGCAGTGAGCTAAGGTATCTTGATCTCCTTAAGACTGCAAGTGTTGTTGAAGTTGTTGTGGTGGATTCTCTATTGCATTGATAACATGCTCTCTATGTAACATTCTATCTTCTTTCTTTTTATTCCAACAATGAGCCTGGGATGTGATCCTTTTTAGACATCTATTTTATTTTCATGTTCAAACATTATAACAAATTAAGGGTTTAATGAACACATGTGGATCTGATTACTATTGAGGGTTTTAATGTTTTAATTTGGTACAATTGATTCAACCCCCCTTCTCAGTTGTCTTGTTCATTCAACAATTGGTATCAGAGCAAGGTTCCTTGGAGAAAATTTTAACTACTTGAGGTAGATTCAGGATGGTGAGCAAGAAGGAAATCCCTATGTTTGATGGTACATACTATACATTCTAGAAAGTGAAGTTGAAAGGCTATCTAATTTACCTTGGATTTTATGTTGCTAAGGTAGTAAAGACTATATATAACATACCTCCAAATGGACCAAGCACAAGTGATGAAATCAAGGCCTGTGAAATAGATGGTAATGCAAGGTTTGTTCTTTTTAGTAGTCTTGCACATACAAAATTAGTGAAAGTTATGGATCTAAAAACTACTAAAAAAGTTTGGGATAAGCTAGAAAGTATTTATAAAGGAGATGATAAGGTTAAACAAGCTAAGTTGCATAATTTGAAGACACAATTTGAGAATTTTCAAATGTCTAAAGATAAAAAAATTACAAGTTACATGCAGAGGGTTGATGAAAAAGTAAGTGCTAAGAGAGGTCATGGTGCACAAGTCAAAGAAACTAAAGTGGTAAAGAAAATTCTCAAAACTCTTCCCGATTCTTATAGTGAAAATTCTTATGCTATTGAGTAAGTTGAAAATTTTAATACATACACTAGATATCAGTTGTTTGTCACACTAACTTTATTTGAAATGAGAAAAATTGGTCCAAATAATGGTGCAAAAGTGGAGTCTTCCTTCAAGACTAGAAAATCAGAAAAAGTTGAAGATTCAGATGCAGATGACCTTGATGATTTGGAAGCTAACTTTGTAAGAAGAATGAAAAAGGGCACTGGTAAGTACAAAGGTAAATTACCTTTAAAATGTTTTTGTTGTGTAAATATAGGTCACTATGCTTCAAGATGTCCAAATAGAGTTGTGAACAATAAGAACAAGTAAAATAAAGGAAAAATGATCAAGAAAAGATACTATGTTAGAGAGGATGTTGGTATTCTTGATGATGAATTTGATTATGGAGATGTCGTAAGAATTTTTGTTCTTGGCTTTAAAAGATGAATCTAGTTCTACTAACTCTAAAATTTGTTTGAAGGAAAGTGTTTTGGAGAAAAAGGATAAAGTTGGAGGTACTCTGGTATCTGTTTTTCATGTTAGATAGGACAAGAACTATTCGGTTATTGACAATGATTTCTCAAATCATATTGTAGAAGACAAGATTAAGTTTGTTAAACTTGAAAAATATGATGGACTTATTAAATTTGGAGATGATTCAAGTGCTAAGATTTGTGGAATAGGTTCAATCAGTTTTGATGGAAAGCATAACACTAAAGGTGTTTACTATGTTAAAGGTTTAAGGCATAACCTCTTGAGTGTTGGAAAAATGTGTAGAAAAGGATAAAATCTTATGTTTTAGGATGATGGATGTGAGATCATAAAAGGTTCCAAAACTGTGATTGTTGTTGGAAAGAGGACAGATCGAAATATCTATCAACTCAAGGGTGTTGATGGTCACTGTTTTATGATTCAGATTAATGATAGTTGGTTATGACACACAAGAATGTGTCACGTCAATTTTTATAACTTGTTTAGAATCATTTTATTTCATGCAATGAGAGATATACCAAGGATTAAAAATTATATCAATGTTGTTTGTAGAGATTGCCAATTTGGAAAACAAACTAGAATTAGTTTCAAAGGAAAGGAACAATCTTCTACCAGATTGTTGGAATTAGTACACATAGACCTTTGTGGTCCTACAAGAGAAATAATTATTCAAGGTGATATGTATTTCATGTTTTTGATTGATTATTACTCTAGAATGAAATGGGTTACTTTTCTTAGAGAAAAATATAAAGCTATAGATAGATTTAAAGAATTCAAAGTTATGGTTGAAAATGAGATGGATTTGAAGATAAAATGTTTAAGTTCTGACAGAGGTGGAGATTTTACCTCCAATGAATTTAACATGTTTTGTGAGAATCATGGCATAAAAGTTACTTTTCTTCCCCTAAGACTCCTCAACAAAATGGAGTGGTTGAAAGGAAAAATAAGACTATTCAAGAAGCTACAAGGACTATGATGAAAGAATCTAATCTACTAGAAGTCTACTAGAGAGAAGAAATTCATACTATTGTTTACATAATTAGCAGAGTTCAAGAAAAAGATAATAACACAAAGACTCCCTATGAGTTGTGGTATGGAAGGATTCCTATTGTCAAGTATTTTATAGTGTTTGGAAGCAAATGCTATATCATAACAGATGATGAAAACTTAGGAAAGTTTGATGCAAGGTATGATGAAGGTATCTTCCATAGATATTCTACTAAAAGGAAAGCTTAAAAATGTTACAAAAAAGGATAAGAAGGATTTTTGAAAGTACAAATGTCAAGGTTGATGAAGATTTGAGGAATTTGGTACTAATAGATGGATATGAGTCAAATCAATCTTCTTGCAGAGATGAAGAAGAAAAGGCTAAGGAAAAAGAAGTACAAAATGAAGATGAAGAAGCTCTATAAAAGAACCCTAAGACCCCTAAGTATGTACATAAAAATCATTATGAAGAATAGATCATTACAGACAAAAGCAAAGGCATGTTGACAAGAAGAAGAGTTGTTGAAGAAGTAAATCTATGTTTTCTTTCTAAAGTTGAACCTAAAATAGTGATTGAGGCATGTAAAGATGAACATTGGATGAAAGAAATAGCAGAAGAACTTATGCAGATTGAGAAGAATCAGACTTGGGAACTTGTTCCTAGACTTGAAAACAAAAATATTATTGGAACTAAGCGGGTATTCATAAACAAGCTGAATGAGAATGGAGAAGTGGTAAGAAAAAAGGAAAGGATTGTGTGTAAGGGCTATGCACAAGTTGAAGGAATATATTTTTAGGATACATTTTCCCTAGTGGCTAGAATGGAAGCAATCAAGATGTTGTTGGAATTTACAACAAATAAGGACTTTAAAGTTTATCAAATGGATGTGAAGTCTGCTTTCTTGAATGGAGAATTGAAAGAAGAAGTTTATATGGAAAAACCAGAAGGATTTTAGGTTTCAGATAAGCCTAATATGATCTATAGATTAAATAAGGCATTGCATGGATTGAAGCAAGATTCCAGAGCTTGGTATGCAAGGTTGGACAGATACTTGATACAACAAGGATTCAATAAGGGTATCGTATACAGTAATCATTACTTTAAGGTTGAGGAAGATAAAATCTTGATAGTGGTTGTGTATGTTGATGACTTAATTTTTGGATCCAATGAAGTGATATGTAGGAAGTTTGTAGAAGAGATGTAGAAATATTTTGATAAATCTATGTTTTGGGAGATGAATTTATTCCTTGGGATACAAATCAATCAAATAGATAAAGGCATATTCATTTCACAATCAAAGTATATTAAAGAGATCTTGAAGAATTTTGGAATTGAAGACTCCAAACTAATATGTACTCCTATGGTTATTGGTTGAAAATTGAGTAAAGATGATGAATCTACTAAGGCTAACCAAAGCAAGTATAGATCTATGATTGGTGGACTAATATACTTAACTGCTACTAGACTGTATATCTTGCATGCATTTTTTCTTGTGGTTATATTTCAAGAAGAACCTAAAGAGATGCATGATAGCAGTGAAGAGGATATTTAGATATTTGAAGGAAAATCCAAATTATGGCTTGTGGTATCCTAAGGATATTGATTTCACATTGAATGCTTACATAGATGTAGACTAGGTTGGTTGTGTGGATGATAGGAAAAGTACAAGTGGTGGTTCATTCTTTATTGGATGTGGATCGGTATCATGACTAAGTAAGAAACACAATTTTGTTTCTTTATATACTATAGAGGATGAGTATATTGCAGCAACATCTTATTGTAAACATGTACTGTGGATGAGATAAACATTGAACGATATCAGAATGGTGTATGATAAGCCTATTGCTATCTTTTGTGATAATAGAAGTTCAATCAACATTTCAAAGAATCATGTGATGCATTCAAGAACAAAGCATATATCAATTAGGTATCACTTTTTGAGAGAGAAGGTTGTGAAGAATGAAATAAAACTTGAATATGTACCTACAAAGGATCAAATTGCTGACATACTTACTAAGGCTCTTCCTAAGGATACTTTTGAGTATCTTCGGGAGAAGTTGGGAGTTATTTCCCCTCCTTTGAACTAGATGTATATGGAGATGCATCATTCTAGTGGATCTATGGATTCATTTCTTGTCTGGATTGATGTTGGTGGCTACCTCTCAAGGGGACTAGGTAGTGATATTGTTGCAATATGGAATATATGTTGTCATTATGAAAAATTTGTTGAGTTGATTAGTGTATACCTCTAAGGGGGAGTACTTAGAGAAGTTGCAATTATCTTGGTTCTATTTCAAAGGGGGAGAGAAAGAGAGTCATATGAAAAATTCTATTTATATAGAGGGAAAGAGAGATATCATATGGAAGATAAAAAGTTGAAAGCAAGATAGATAGAGAGACTTTTACAAGAGATGTTGTGTATGCTATCTTTGATGGTTTTTCACATCTTGTGTTGCCATCAATGATAAACAGGGAGAGTGTTGCAAGTATGAAGGTGTTGTCATTTGTGACAGTTGTGCAGTGGTTATTTCTTTGATTAGCTACATTATGTCGTCATCAGTTAAGTTGTTGATGTTAACCTTTGGTGTCACATTGATAAGCTTATATTTATGGTTTGGATGTCAAGGATATTGAGAAAATTGAAAAAATAAGGAAAAAAAGTGTTACAAAGGTGTTCTGGTTTTACTTCACATTTCTTCTAGGTTTAAGATTTGATTGTGTGTCTATATCCATAATTTTGGCTTTTGGATCGTTGATAAGAGGAAGTTATGTTCACCATGTTGGAAAAACAAGGACAAACAACTGAGATGGGGGCCTGAATCAATTGTCACAAAATATTTAAACTTTTCAAACTTAACTTAACTTAATCTCAAATCTAATAAATGAGCAATAAACCATAAGCAATCAACACATAAGAAGCATAGATAACACCAATATTTTTTATGCGGAAACCCTATTAGGGGAAAAACCATGGTGGATGTTAGTCCACAATATTATACCCTGTTAAAAGTATAATGATAAAATAATGGGAATGCACATGAATTCAGGCACACTGCTCGATTACAAAAGGGATCACTACCAAAGAAAATACACAGCAATTCAGATTAGATCTGCAGGGTATGAACTGAGAAAGTAGCTTCTACAAAATTTTGATTACAGTTTTGGTTAAGCATAGAAACACTCCTTCACACTTGGCTCAAACTTCTTCACACTATGCTCTACAATCGAATGATTAGATCACTATTCGCACACTTTCTCTTTCTCTGGAGTTTTCTACACTTCACACACACATTAAATTCACACAAAAAACCATTCTTATATATCCACAACATGGATTTACATCAAAAACTTTGTCGGCCACAATATAAAACATATACACAATGTCGGCCCAAATTTACAAGTAAATTTTCAATGCGAATCATACATCATTGGCTACAACATAATGAAGACTTAAAATAATATCCTTGAGCATGCCAAACATTCAAATTTTAATCTCCAAGGATCTGCAACACATTATAACCACCGTGTTGGCCAATAACATGAAAACCCGAACACACAAGAGAAAAATCTTTGACCACAAACACACCGATCAACACGGACATGCAACAAAGATAGAGAATGATCTAGAAACATCCACAAGCAACAAGAACTAACAAAGAAGCATCCACAACAACTGAAATTACCAGAATTGTATAAACTTCAATCAGGAACACTAACTGAAACCACAGAAATACTGTCAGAACAAAACTATTCATAACATGATCAAATATTCACATGGACCTCTGAAACTTCTGGTGGATAAACTAGATACTCTCAACAATAAACCCTTTAGTCCACAAAAACTTATCTTCAATGTACTGATCAAGACACCTTCATGACCTTCATTGTTCCACTAGCAACCTACAACTTTCTCTTTAACAATTTTCTCAATATCCTCGACATATACAACCTTCAATACATCAATGCTAATAGTGTTGACATCAATGAAAACCACATATCAGCAACACAACCACAACATCCAACACACCAATGCATGAACTAGTTTTGCAGTGTTTCTTATAGAGGTGTCTGGGAGAAAAAAAAATTCTTTACGTTTCTCCAAAGTTGCTCTTCAAGTCTTGTGATTCAAAAGGTATGTTGATGGTGTTTATCTCTTTCCTATATCAAGAGGATTTGTGATTTTGTGCTCCAGAAGTTGGATTTTAGTGTTGTAGTGTTTGGAAGTGTAGTATGAATGTCTAAGATGTGTCCATTCTAAAGGTGAAAATTTTTGTGAAGGAGTTTGATGGATTTCAGGTCAAGATAAAAGAAAATTCTAGATAGTGATGAAGCATGGTGTGTGGTTTGCAAGTCATCCTTAGATTTGAGGAAGCAAGTAATTCAAATTTTAATGGTGTTTGCATGGGCAATAGCCGACCTAGTGTTTACACTACAGTCGAAGATGTTCAAGCATTAATGAAAGTGTAGCATGGCGTATGAAAGTTAATTTGGGTCCTAGTTAAGTTTTGTATTGGTCCAATTTCGTTATTACCCACTGTGGGAATGTTTAGTGCCAACCTATTTTGAATTTGTAAAGAATAAGGTGAGTGTAGCTGACTTGAAGATAGTTTTTCAAGTCGCAGATGGTATAAATGCAAGGTGAATTGATGCGAGATGAAGTGGAATAGATTTAAATATGGTGATGTGAAATTTAGTGCGAGCTATAATGCAAGATTGTTGAATGCAATGAGTTGAGGTATGTTGATCTCCTTAAGACTACAAGTGTTTTTGAAGTCAAGTTGTGGTGGATTCTCTGTTGCATTGAGATCATTTTCTCTGTGTAACATTCTATCTTCTTTCTTCTTTCTATTCCAATAGTGAGCTTGGGTTGTGAGCCTTTTTGGATAGTGCATCCTATTCTGGAAGTGAGCCTCCTTTTACTAGTTTTGCAATTACTTATATTATGAGCTAATCCTCACTGTGGCTTTTCCATTCTAGGTTTTCCTATGTAAATTTGGTGTTATCTTGTGTATGGTGTTGGTTGTTTCCATTTCACTTACCTAATTTTCATGTTTAAACATTATAATAGATTAAGGGTTTAATGAATGCATGTGGATCTGATTACTGTTGGTGGTTTTAATGCTTTAATTTGGTACAACTAATTCACCCCCTCTCATTTGTCTTGTTCATTCAAAAATTTCAAAGTCTATGTGTGGTCATGTTGTCTTGTGAAGGATAACAAGTATTGTATATCCTCAAGCATCCAAGCATTCAAGTATTCAAGAAAATTAAGCAAGCAAGATCCAATTCCTTTGAAGAGATGTGTATGACTTCAATCCTTCAAGAAAGCCATTGAAGGGTGGTGAGTTGCAATAAGTGTTCATTCATCATTTCCTTCCCTTTTATTATCTTTTTATCAAGGATTAATTACCAAACTAGGGTTTTACCAAGGCAAGCCTGCATACAAACAAAATAACACATTTTACCCCTCTTTGTGTATGTGAAAATTATAGGTTGAAGAATAATTAAAGAAGATATTGAAGAGAAATTTTGTATTGTTGCATTTTTTCTCATCATTCTTGCCAAGTCACAAAAACTAAGTTGAAAAATTCATCTCTAACATTTCAATAGTGGGACCAATGGGAAATAAAAGCTCAGATCTGACACTGGAGGACATAGAAAGTTGACCAAGACCTCTGTACAAAGACCCATTCATCCATGGGCGAATGAGTCCTTGTAGGTACATCAAAACTATTTTTTCTAGCAGGTTTGTTGTCCTCTACACTTCCCATATTCACTTGCAAATTGCTATTTCTATGTATCAGTTGTCAGGATCTTGCATTTTGAATATTAGGGCATATAGGATCATTAAGTTAATCATTCTAAAATATTTTGAATCGATTCCAAACCCCCTTTAGTTGTAGATCTAGGCCTAATTGGCTCACCATTAATGCAAAAATCTAATCTTTTGCACCTTATGATCTACATCTCAATGAAATTTAGAAAAAGGGCCCCTTGAATCTAGGTTCTTTGCATTAAGGGTCTATGATCCCTTTTTCTTTATTTCAACTTGTAATGAAAATTCCTTAAAATGCTCAACAAGATCTGAGAATAGAATATGAATTATGATAACATAGATTTCTGCAATGAAAACATGATGTAAAAAATTGTCCTACAAATCTTAAATTCAATATTTTTTCCCAAATTTGCAACAAATCAAGAAAATGACACCTTTCTTGCACATGTAATAACACTATTTTAGAATTTCAAATTAGTAATCTGCAAGTAGGAATAGAGTGAAACTACAAAGGCAGAAATATGTGCGAAAGTTGCCTAAGATGGCTATATAAGGATAGGGTCGCCCAAGCACGTTTGAGTCCTTAATCAAGATTCAGAAAACTAAAAAAAGAGTTTTTATGTTATTATTTTATGTTTCTTTCTCTAGTTTCAAACAAGTTGAACATATGATATTTTCTAGATTTTTCTCAATTTAGAACAATGTATGTCAAAATGCAAGTGTGAAACGAAGGTGAAATTGTTTTGACAAGTCTTGAATTCAAATTTTAGATCTAAAATGCAATAATTGACTAATTTTAAGATGTAGAGACCTAGAAAAGATGATTGTTGAATGCAAATTTTGATTCTAAACAATGTAATTTCTTTCACTAAATGGACTAAATGAAAAATGCCTAAGACATGCAATTACTTATTCCAAGATAGGGATATGTGGGTACAATGAAACTAAGCATACAAAGACAAATAACTATGAAAAAGATTGTTCGAACACCTATACAAAGATAGGGTCTCCCAAGGGTGTCTGAGTCCTTGTTCAGGATTTTGAAAACTGAAGATGAATGTTTAAGTTGCTTTTGAAGGTTACTATTCCTATTTGCAAACAAGTTTGATAGTGACTGTTTTCTAGAATTTCTTCAGTTTAAGGCAATGATTTTTACATGCACATGTGCACCAATAAATGATAATTTTGAATGCAATTTCTAGATCTTAATCATGCAATAATTGACTGAGTCTAAGATGAAAATTTTTGAAAATGAAGATTTGAAGCAAACTTGAAACAAAATAATGCATTTTTTTTTAATTTTTGGCCTAAATGAAAGATGTAATGCAATAAACAATTTCAAACTTTAATGACATAATGAATGTAAATCATATCTAAATATTACTGTTCAATCAAACTTTAATGCAACTTACAGTACAATATGCAATACAATGTAAATTCTTTGTGTTCTTATGCTTTTATGATGCAAAAGTGAAACCCTAAATGAGAAATTCAAACAATACAATACAAAACCTAGATCTAGGGTTTGAAGGACTATAAATTTTAGAAATTTTATAGAGTTAGGATGTTAGATTCATCAAAATGAAAGATAGAAAAAGGGTCTTAAGTCCTAAATGCAAAGAACCTAGCATGCTAAGGGGCCTTTTTCTAAGTTTAATTAGGATGTAAATCAACAAGGTAAATAGATTGACTTTCAACCTCTTAGGTGAGCCAACCAAACATAGATCTACATCTAATTGAGGATGGGGATGGATTGGAAATTATTTGAAGTGATTTCCCTAATTAGACTATATGACCTGATATGATAGATGCAAAATTCCAAAGATAAAAAGATGGAAATAGTGATTTGCAAGTGGATCTGGAAAGTGTAGGTTGATGTGTATCTATCCCCAAAATATGAGTTTGAATGTTGTATTAGGACTTGGTTTCCCTTGGGAAAATGGGTCCTTGATGAGGGCTCCTTACTTTTTTTTTGCAATCCTCTCATGTTGGATTTGAGCATGATTTTTGATTGTAAACTTGTTGGAATGTCGTTAGTAAATTTTGTAATTGAGCTTTTATGGTTTAAAAACTTTGATGACAATAAATGCAACAATGAAAAATGGATCTTCAAACTCTCTTCAATCCCTTTTAGACTTGTAACCACTCTTTAATGGCTTCCTTGAAGGACTAAAGTCATGCACATCACCTCAAGGATTTGGATCTTGCTCGATAAATTTTCTTGAATGCTTGAATGCTTTGGAGACCTATAACAAGGGTTAGCCTTCACAAAAAATGAGCATGAACACACATAGGCTCACATAGAATTTGACATGATGATGGATCTTGAATTTCTATAATAAAATCTGATAATGTTTCTCTTGACTTTCTCAATAATTCTCTTGATCATAAGTTTTCCAATATATTTCTCTTTAATTCTTGTTAGATTTCAAACGATAAAAAGACTAGGAATTTATAAGTGTTTATCCAATTTCTTGAAAATGAGATTCCAAAATCTAACACTTCATATTTGAATTTTGAATGTTAAAATTTCACCAACAACATATTTAAATTTGGGTCCTAGTTAAGAAGCAGGACCCATTCACCCATGAGTGAATGGATCCTAGCCCAAATTTTTAGGACACTCAAAGTCAGGAGTAAATTAATGATTGGATTCATTTGTTCAATGCTTGTCATCCTTCAAAAAATGGTAAAAATTAGTCTTTGGAATGCATAATTTGGAAAATTAAAAGCTTAATAAAGTCCAATAATTTAGGGGAAAAAAACATATTGTGAAATTGTTAGGTTATACAATTTTCTACACTACACTTATTGTAAGGAAGCTAAGGGAGCAAAATAACTTCCTACACTAATCTTGAGAGGAGAATAATTCAAAAAATTTATAGATCTTTACTAGTTACATAAAATTAAACAGAAGTAGACATAAATATCATGCATACCACAACACAGTGATTTATGTGGGGAAAACCCTTTCGGGATAAAAACCCCACACTCCAAAAGCCACCCAATATATTATTCAAAAATCACAAAGATTACAATATACTTGTAGAAAAATCTTTTCACAAGAGTGTCACCAATTGGAGATCAAAAGGAAACATGATCGCTATCAGACTCTCATAATACAACAAAATACATAGCTATAATACAATTCCCTCTTAAAATAGGGTTTCCTTCTAGGGAAAGTTAAGCTAATAAAATATCATCCATCAAATATGAGACGTAATGATGAACGATCCAGATTTACAATAATAAAATATAAATAAAATTTTCCTTTTGGGAGCACTGCCCTCAGACCCCAGCCGAGGGGAATGATCCCACCAGACCCCTCATGGGGGGGATCCTCCACCCCCCTGGTTGTCGCTGGATGAAAATTACCTTAGTAATTGCAAGGTTGAGACACATTTTCTCAACAATTACTAAAAATAGTAAGTGACCATTTTTTACCATTTTCTACTTTTGAATGCCTTACACCCCTTAAGTGCCATCATGGGACTCAAAAAAAAAAGGAAAAACATTTGTTTGGGTGATGCAAGATTTCCCCTACACCACTACATGCTCTTGCATTAGACACCCAGGGTAATGTGAGAAGTGATCTTGTAACTTGTCTAGTATTGGAGGAAAACCAAGATGGCCAATCTCTACCTTAGACAACCATGATGAATCTTCAACATTCCTTCTCTTCCATTTAACCATATATTCTTTGTACTATCCATTTCTTGTAATTTTTCCCACACGACTATCCAATATTTCTCCTATCTCTTACTTCTTTGAAGTAGGTGCTAGAATATTCCACTATTTTGTTATTGGTCTATCCTCCATATCTCCATGATACTCTATCAAATCAGCATATTGAACATAGGATAAATGGTTATCCCACTTGGAAACTCTACCTCATAAGCATTTCCTAAATCATGTTTCTTCAAGATCTTGCATAGTCCAATTTTTTTCATTTTCAACTTGTTATGCATTCCCATTGGGAACCTTTCTTTTCTTTGGTGAATCATGACCCGGCTCCAACCTAAAATTTGTTAAATATCCTCTTCTAATTATCCTTAGCTTTGTACTGAGCATTCATCTTATTGATGTGATTTTCTACCTCTTCATGCAAGTTCTTTAGGTGCTCTATAAAACCTTCTGCCTCGACACTACTCTTTTCTCCTTTGTCCATCTTCCTTAGCTCAAAAACATTCCTCAAACTACTCCCATGTACAATCTAGAATGGGTATTTACCAGTACTCCTTTTGACAAAATTCTTGTAAGAAAAGTCTTTTTGTGGTATAATCAAATCCAATCCCTTAGGCTTATCTCCTACTAAGCATCTCAGTAATTTGTTGAATCTCCTATTCACCACCTCCATTTTTCCATCACTCTATAGATGGTATGGAGAACTAAACTTTAAATATGTATTCAACTTCTTCCAAAATATCCTCCATAAATAACCAAAAAAATGGTATCTTTTTTGAAACTATACTCTTTGGTACACCATAGTCTCACCACCTCTCTAAGAAACAACTTTGCAATGTGAAAATCACTAGTCTTATGACACATAATTAAATGTTTCATCTTTAAAAATATTTCAACTACCACAAATATTGAGTCATGTCCTGTCTATTTCCTTGATAAACCAAGAACAAATTTCATGCTAATATATTCCCATGGCCTCTCTAGTATAGGTAATGACTTATATAGTCTAGTATTTTGACATGCCCCTTTAGCCATTTGGTATACTTTGCAAATTTGTACAAACTTCCTCACATCTTTCTATAAATGTGACCAATAATAATTCTTACTAACTAGAGTAGTGGTTTTATCTTGACCAAAACGTCCAGTCAATCCTCCACTATGCTTCTCCTTGATTAATTTCTCTCTCATAGTGAATGGCACACAATCTACTAGGGGGGTGAATCAGTAGATACAATCTATTTAAAAATCTTAACTCAAATTCACATATTTCAATTGAAAATTGAATCAAAGAAAAATCTAATGATCAGTGAATACACATGAGAAATTTAGATATATGTGGAAACCTAATATGGGAAAAACCACTGTGAGAATAGATTCTTAGATCTACTATCCAAATATAGCCTCACAAAG